>JAJIBD010001588.1:0-83912 GCA_021461705.1 Cryptotis parvus
AACCCTGGCAGAAGGAAGGAAATAATAAAACTTAGGGAGGAAATCAACGAGCTGAAAACCAAAAAAATAATCCGAAAGATTAATGAAACCAAGAGCTGGTTCTTTGAAAAAATTAAACAAGATCGACAAGCCACTGGCAAGACTTGTAAGGACAGGGAAAGAGAGAACCCAAATAAACAGAATCAGAAAGGAAAATGGTGACATCACAACAGAAAAGACAGAAATCCAAAAGATCATCAGAGATTACTCTGAGAACCTGTATGCCACGAAACATGAGAACCTAGAAGAAAATGGATAAATTCCTGAAGTCCTATAACCTCCCACGATTGAAACAAGAAGACCTCCAAGACCTGAATAAGCCTATCACCATAGAGGAAATTGAGACAGTAATTAAATGTCTGCCCAAACACAAAAGCCCAGGTCCAGATGGATTCACCAGCGAATTCTACCAAACCTTTAAGGAGGACCTACTGCCTGTCCTGTTCAAGCACTTCCAGGAAATAGAAGAAACAGAAACACTCCCAAACAGCTTCTACGAGGCACATCACCCTGATACCCAAAACAGAGAGAGACAACACAAAGAAGGAAAATTACAGACCAATCTCCTTGATGCACAGATGCTAAGATCTTCAACAAAATACTAGCAAACAGAATCCAAAGACTCATCAAAAAGATCATACATCATGACCAAGTAGGATTCATCCCAGGAATGCAAGGATGGTTCAACATTAGCAAGTCAATCAACATAATACATCATATCAATAAGAGAAAAAATAAAAACCATATGATCCTATCGATAGATGCAGAAAAAGCATTTGACAAGATCCAGCACCCATTCATGATTAAAACCCTCCAGAAAATGGGAATTGAAAGAAGCTTCCTCAAGATAGTCAAAGCCATCTACCAAAAGCCCACAGCAAGTATCATTCTCAATGGGGAAAAATTGAAAGCCTTCCCCTTAAGATCAGGAACACAACAAGGTTGCCCTCTCTCACCTCTTTTATTCAATATAGTACTGGAAGTACTCGCCATAGCAATCAGAAGAACAGGACTTTAAGGGCATCCAGATAGGCAAGGAAGAAATCAAACTATCATTATTTGCAGATGACATGATATTATACTTAGAGAACCCTAAACTCTCGACCCAAAACTCTTAGAAACAATAGATATGTATAGTAGAGTGGCAGGGTACAAAATCAATACCCAAAAGTCAGTGGTTTTCCTATACACAAATAACGAAAGAGAAGAAAGGGATATTAAGAAATCTATTCCATTCACAATTGTGCCACAGAAAATCAAATACCTAGGAATCAGCTTAACCAAGTGTGTAAAGGACCTATACAAAGAGAACTACAAGACACTGCTTCAAGAAATAAAGAGGACATGAGGAAATGGAAACACATTCCCTGCTCATGGATGGGGAGAATTAACATTGTCAAGATGGTAATACTCCCTAGAGCTTTGTACAGATTCAATGCAGTCCCTATAAGGATACCCATGACATTCTTTAAAGAAATTGACCAAACACTCCTGAAATTCGTATGGAACATAAACCCCCCACGGATAGCTAAAACAATCCTTGGGAAAAGAAGATGGGAGGTATCACCTTTCCCAACCTCAAACTGTACTACAAAGCAGCAGTAATAAAAACAGCGTGGTACTGAAATAAAAACAGACCTGTGGATCTATGGAACAGAGTTGAGTATCCTGACATGCACCCTCAAAGACATGATCAGTTAATCTTTGATAAAGGTGCAAAGAGTCCAAACTGGACTAAGGAAAGCCTCTTCAACAAGTGGTGCTGGGAAAACTGGACAGCTTCATGTAAAAAAATGAATTTGGACCTGTGTCCAACACCATGCACAAAAATCAGATCAAAATGGATTAAAGATCTCAATATCAGACCTGAATCCATAAAGTACATTGAAGAAAATATAGGAAAGACCCTCCACGACATTGAAGCTAAAGACATCTTCAAAGATGAAACACCATTAACAAAGCAACTAGAAGATAAACATATGGGACTACATGAAACTAAAGAGCTTCTGCACTTCAAAAGAAACAGTGACTAAGATACAAAGGCAGTCCACAGAATGGAAAGAATATTCATCCAATACCGATCTGATAAGGGGGTTAATATCCAGGATATATCAGGCACTGGTACAGCTATATAAGAAGAAAACAGCCAACCCCATAAAAAAGGGGAGAAGAGATGAACAGAAACTTTGACAAGGAAGAAATTCGAATGGCCAAAAGGCATATGAAAAAATGCTTATCATCACTAATCATCAGAGAGATGCAAATCAAAAAAAATCAATGAGATATCACCTCACACCACAGAGACTGGCCCATATTCAAAAGGGTAAAAGTAACAAGTGCTGGCGTGGATGTGGGGAAAAGGGGACTCTCATACATTGTTGGTGGGAATGTCGACTTGAACAACCTTTCTGGAAAACAATATGGACATTCCTCCAAAGACTAGAAATTGAGCTCCCTTTTGGCCCAGCCATACCACTCCTGGGGATATACCTGGGAAGTCAAAAACACACAGTGGAAACACAATCCACACTTTTATTTTCATAGCAGCACTATTCACAGTAGCCAGAACCTGGAAACAACCAGTATGTCCAAGAACTGATGACTGGATAAAGAAACTGTGGTACATCTACACAATGGAATACTATGCAGCTGTTAGGAAAAATAAAGTTATGAAATTTGCCTATAAATGGATTGACATGGAAAGGATCATGTTGAATGAAATTAGTCAGAAGGAAAGAGAGAGACATAGAATGACTGCATTTATTTGCATGGCATAAATATATCAGGTGATCTTACCAAAAGTGGAAATTACAGCAAACTTGATAGAGTCAGAGGTTAGGTAAGACAGAGAAGCGAACTTGTGTGAATAAATGTCGAAAGGGCTAATACCAACATAGAACTAAGCATTAAATACAGGCCAAAAAATACACATGATAGCTTCCACGTGTATGTAGTGCAACCCACAATGTGTAAGAGATGAAAGAGAGAGGAGGGAGAAAGAAAAGAGATAAAGAACCTGCCATTTAGGCAGGCTATGGGAGGGGGGAGGGAATTGGGGACATTGGTGGTGGGAAATGGGCACTGGTGGAGGGCGGGGTGCTGAACACTATGTGACCGAAACCTCCAAACATGAACAACGTTGTAATTGTATATCTCATGGTGGTATAATAAAATGTTTAATTAAAAAATGATTTATTTTCCTAACAAAAACTCTCAAAGACAGTGTATATATTCCTGATGATGAGCTTGCAACCTATGGTTTAGGGAAATATCTGATAATGAGAATGAGAGACAGCTTATCTGTCATTACAATAGTAAAATATTCGGATAATTTTGAAATATATCTTTAAAAAATAGTGGTACAATGTGGGGGAAATGGAGAAACAACTGAAATATACTGGTAGAGGTAGGAATAATATTTTCAAGAATTTCAAGCAGAGGTGGGAGCGATAGTACAGCAGGTAGGGCATTAGCCTTGCTTGTGACTGACCGGGTTTGATCCCTGTCTTCCCAAATGGTCCCCTGAGCACCTCTAGGAGTAATTCCTGAGTGCAGAGACAGGATTAATCCCTGAGCATTGCTGTGTGTGACCTAAGAAGGAAAAAAATTCAAGCAAAAGTTTATGGAAGGCGTATCTATTCTATCTATCTATCTATCCTATCTATCTATCTATCTATCTATCTATCTATCTATCTATCTATCTATCTATCTATCTATCTATCTATCTATCTATCTATCTATCTATCTATCTATCTATCTATCTATCTATCTATCTATCTATCTATCTATCTATCTATCTATCTATCTATCTATCTATCTATCTATCTATCTATCTATCTATCTATCTATCTATCTATCTGTTTTGAACTTGCCTGACAGAACCCAGAGCTTACTGCTGCTGGCTGTGTGCTCACTTCTGGCACTACTCAGTGGACCACATGTGGTGTCTGGGATTGAGCTGAAGTCAACAGCATGCAAAGCAAGCACCTTACCCGCTGTATTATAACTCCAATCCTGAAAGCAATTTATTACAATGAAATATTTTAGTCCTGAACATTTACTGGAATTTAGTGCTCTCTACTTATGGAAAATTAATGCAATTTCCCCAAAGAGAAACTGGTCTTTTTTTCTTGAGAGGAGGTTATTTAATCTAGGAGTTAAGGAGAAGTCTGTTCCAAATAAAGCAGTATAGATTCATTGTAGATTATATTTGTAACTAATGAACAGTTGTGGAAATAGCTACTCTAGTAGTGGTGGGGTGGGGTGTGTCTTCTCTAGCATTAAACTGTTACCCTACAATCTCACCTAAATTCCTTCCTCCCTTAATAGGTGACTTAATTAGATACCCCTTATTTTTCTCAAACTGTAAGTGAAGGGTTTCTTATAAGTGAGAAGTGACAATGTCCTAATTGACATGAAGTTTAATTTATCATCTTGCTATTTACTTTATATTTCCCATCCATTTTTAATTCTCTTTTTTTTCCTTTTCTGTTGATTTTGAAAGACTGATTTCAGAAGATAAGTAAAATAAATCAGATATTTATTAAACATAATTATCCCAAGTCTATGGATATTTTAAGGATAATTTTGGCACCCCTAATAATTTTGTGATTAGATGGAAGAGCCTTTTGATAAACTCAAAAGAGTAATTATCATGTATTTTGTTAATTGTATTTTGAACACTTCCAATTACACATTTTCATACTATAACATTTATTTTTGAAATGTCAAAATTCTATGAAATCATCAGTCACAGATTATGAATTTTAAGAGATCATATATTGTATTGTATAGGTCCAAAATAAGCCATGATAAGGTTTTAGCTTGTTTTTCATTCTGTACTGACAAAAAATTTGAGGATTTATAAGAAAATTATTTTAAACCCTAAGATAGAACAAAGAAGCACAGTCAGAGAAAAGCCTGCTTTACCTCTAAATCCACAGCTTGTCAGAAGTGAACAGAAATCTCAGCAGGCAAATGTGAAATATTTTTTGCCATTCCCACCAGACCATGTACTGAAATCCTAAGACATAAAGCAACTCATCAAAGCAGGAATCATCTATAGAAAGGAAAATAACTGGTATATCACTTAAGGCATTGGATTTAAAATATTAACTGATGAGGCAGTACTTTAGAAAAGACTCTGTGGCTATTGTTAAAATAGAATTTGTTCTGGGACTCTGGTTTAGTGTTCCAAAGTAGCTGGTTCCCTGAAGCTGTTTTGGTCTAGCCCTACTCTTCTATCCCAGAAACACTATGATTAAAGTGCTGCAGAATCACAAAAATCTTTGAACTCTATTTATTTCTCCTTAACCTTGAAGTTCTGTTTCCAGTGAGCATCATAAAACACAATTGCCAAGTGAAGAAAAACAAAAATAACTTTCTTTTAAAGCTTAGTAATGCCAATTTTGGTGGATTTTCAAGCTAATTTTGGTGGTTTTCCATTTTAGATTAAATAAGTTTAACAAGTAGTATCATAGATTCCTTAATCTTACTAAACAGTGATTTATGAGCCAATTGTTTATGATGCAGTTGATTTGTACAATCTAGTATGTTTTTCTGAAGTATCATTTAACGTAAAATTTATGTTTATCCTCTTTCCTAAAGTTATTTCATATTAATTTTAGATTATAGAATTTAAAATAATAAATTTCATACTAAAAATTTATTGCCATCATCTGTCAAGAATTAATAAAAGTTTTTTTTTGAAAAACAATGCATTCTTCCACCACTCTAAGAAGCCTTAATTTATAACACAAGCTCTGGACCTGGTATGGTTAGCAGTAGCAGACTGTTCAGAACTAAGTGTTCTGTTTCATCTTCAAAATTGTCCCAGAGGACAAAACTCAGGATGATGGTGCTAGCTCAGTGTGTGTTGAATATGCAGTGACTCAGAACCTAGTTTCTTAAAGAGACTCAATCGCTTTTAAAAGTGGGTGAGAGACATTTTGGGGGAAAAATACTAAAAGTTAGGGAGATAAGGTATTTTTTTTGTTTTTGTTCCCCTCTTTAAAACTAGAACTGGAAGGTTTAACAAAGTTTTATAGGAAACCCAACCAAATACTTGTAACTATTAAAAAAATGCTTCTCAAATGGTGTTGTCGTGGGTGTGTGTTTCATATCTGCATTCAGGAAGGAAAATGAATAAAGCCCTGCTGTTAATTATATAATGTAGGAAAAGCAGAGTTAATTTTAAGTTACCATTTGCCAAAATAAAGAGTGCTAAATATTGTTAAAAGAAATTATATTTCCTGAATATTTTCAAGACAATTTCATATTTGAATTCAGAATAATAGTAGAGCAGGTAAGCTTCTTGCCTTGTGCTCAGTCCAGGCAACCTAGGTTTGATCCCTTACATCCCATATGGTCTCCCAATCCCTGCCAGAGGTGATCCCTGACAGCAGCACTAGGACTAAGTTGTGAGCAGTCCAGGTATGGAATGCTTCCAATACATACATAAATAAATAAGATATTTCACATTTACAATAAATGTACTGATCTATCCTCTCTGTTGTCTTTAGGAAAAGGCAGCGAGGATTTATATATTGTCCATGTTTTAGATCCAAGTTTCTATAGGACGTGAAATATGGGCATAGTTGGGAATCTAAAGAAATTCAAAAGATACTAGCACACTGCAGACTTCCTGTTGTTTCTTCTACCCTGTCTTCCCCTCCCCCTCCCCTCCTCTCTCCATTTTCCTTTCTTCCAACAGTTATCACTGGGGATAGGAGCTTATCTTACCCTAAGATCTTTAATAAGAGTATGACAGCATTAATTGAGTTGTCTTAGACATAGTTGATTTAGCCTAAATATAAATAGGACTAGCATAGAATGCAAACAAAAACTTCCTTCCAAGCTCTAGTGATTATGATGGCAGGGAACCTTATTCAACAATGAGTTCACATTACAGCTAGCTCTTTAGCTATGAGAATACATATATTTTTTAGGAAGATTTACTTCCCCTATAGACAAGGATAAAATTTCCTCCTTAAAATTAAGACAGATTCATAGGTCAGAATTCTTTTTATACTAAAAGATAATTCAGAAGAGAAATTTCAGTTTAATATATACCCTTTTATTTATGTTGGGAAGGAATAATCCTTTTCCTAGGTGAAGCTTTGAAAAGTTGTCCTATTATATAGGTATTACTTTTAAATATTCAGATACACACATCTGTATACAAAATATAAGAGTATATTCAATAGAATGAGACCTTGTTCTCTTAGGAATTTGAATTTTAACTCTAGTTTTATTGATAAAAACAAACAAGTAATATAAACAAGAGTTTATTGCACATATAAGGTTAAATGGCAAATTTCATAGTTTTCATAAGCTCAGTGGAGAAATTTTGAATTTTTGAGGATCTGGAAGTAAACCATAATTTTCCAATTTCCCCACTTGTAGGAAAATTTCCACCTTGTAGAGTAGTTGCTGCTTTTTTAATATATATATTTCCACAGAGAATAAGCTAGTATTTAGTATTTTAAAGATTGTTGCTAACTTAAAATCTTTAAAAGAGATCTATATTTGTAGAACACCAACACCAGGCTTTCTGCCCCCAAGCACTGGACAAGAAAGTATAATAATCAGAATATCATTTCCCCCAAGAAAGTCACAAAATGAACCCAAGAAAGTGGAAAAGCATATTTGTTTGAAGCTGTTCTTAATTTTACAAAATGCAGCATCCTATTTTTTTATATTTATATTTATATTCATATTTATGAACAACTTGTGGCATATTTCTAATGTGAAAACAAATACAAGACAAGCAGTTTTGTTTTTAAGATGGAAAATACCCCATAATTGCACTGATTAAATTTACAATTTGAGATAATTTAATAAGCTACACATATATAAACTAATTTTATTAAAATGAAGCAGAAAGCAGTATTCTAAAACAAAAACAACTAAAACCTCCACACACATTTAAACTTTATCAGTCAAAGGTTGAAGTCTTAGTTCTTGAGAGCTTGTTTAGGAGAGATCCTGGCTACTCATATACCCTCTTTATCCTCTTTGACAGAACATGCAGCTTGTGGAGTAACACGTATGAAATGGTGAGGGAGGTAGAAGATAGCTGTCTAGTTGGCTGTATCAGCCAAATCAACCCTGGAGATCACTGGGGTTACATGTCTCAGTCAGATTGCCCTCAAAGCCAAGGGGTTTTAGTTATTGGGGCAGGGGGGGGGGTGGTGGTTGAGTCACACCCTGCAATTTTGGAGGCTATTACTTGCTTTGTGCTCAGAGGTCACTTCTGGTAGTGCTCAGGGAAATTTATATACCAGGGATCACATCTAGGCCTCCTGCCTGCATAAGTGTGCTCATCCCATTAGCTATCTCTTAAATTCTGCAGTTTTATTTACTTTTATTTTGATGAACAGAGTTTAGGGTCACACTTGGCAGTGCTCAGATATTACTTCTGGATCTGCTTGAGGATCATTCATGATAGTGCTCAAGGACTTCTCTGTAATTATCTTTTTTTTTGTATGTCTACAATCACGACATACACCTTTGAACTTAGGGAACAAGTAGATAGTGTTAAGATGATCTTAAATTTAATGATCCTTTATCCAATTAAGTAACATGCATAGTTTACATGAATTTGTAAATAGGCCATCAGTCACCCCATTATTTAAGTCATAATTGTCTCTATTAAAGTACTACAGCTTCACTTCTACAGTTGTAGGACCAAATAAATGCTAAAGGATATATCAACAAGGTTTTGGCATATGAGCCATGGTTTGCTGATCCTTGATGATCCTGTGCAGAAAAAACAGAAAGACAGCAAGTGAAAGTAGATCAATATGATAGGAAGGAATAAAAATGGTGAGCATTGAGAATGGAAAAAAGACTGAAATAGACAAAGGAGAACAAAAGAGAGGAGGAAGGCAGAGGAAGAGATTGAGAACAGTGATTAGAACAGGATTGAGTGACAGACTATGGGGAAGGATTATTAAAATCGTTATAGAGGTAGAAATCATTATATTACTTTATATGTTAATGCTTTTTTTTCAAAGCAATGTATGAATATATAATTTATATATTAGTTCGTTTACTCACAGACATAATCTGTAGCGATTAGTTTTCAATAAACATAAGCATGGATAATATATGCTCACATTTTCATATACATATTGGGGGAATATTGGTTTTCAAAGTACAAATAAGTATTCCACCACCACATAGGACACCCCCATATATCTTCAAATTTACTTAGGAAGTTCTGTCATCAAAGTCTAAATGTCCCCTCCTCCATAGGACATCATATGTGTCCTTTCTTTTTTCTTTTACAATACCTATGAGTGAGATCATCTCAGATATGCGATCTTCTTCTGATATATTTATCTTATCATGACAATAATCTAGTTACATCCATGTTGCAACTAACTACAAGATTTCATATTTTATTATAGTTAATTACTGATATATATTTGTGAATGTATGTTTATATGTGTGTATAATATACACATATAATATATGCATATGTTTATCACAAAACGTCTTAGCCATTCATTTGTTCTTGACTTATGGGATAGTTTTCAGATCTTAGTATGTTAATGCTTTTGATTTTTCCAAATGCTTTTGATTTTTACAGAGAATTTGCGGAGTTTTCTAAGTATAACTTTAGTCATAGCAGGTCATCTAAAGCATAGTGAAAAATAGAAAGACTAAAAAAATACTAAAAGATTCTACTGTATAGCAGAACTGCAACACATGGGACCTGTTCAAGTCAGATAAAATGGTTAGTTGATCGATTTCTTAGAATGAGACAGTCCTGGAGAGGGTTTCTGTCTTTTCCCACTGAACTTACAGTGAGTAAATAGTCCTGCTCATTTTGCAAAGAGCTGACTGATTAACATGATCAGGTATAACTAATACACATTTATGGTTTACAGAGTTCTAACATGATACAGTATGTCCTTTGATCCAAACATTTCTCTTAGTGAGTTCAGATAATGTACCTGAAGTGAAGAAAAGTTAGGCAACATTTTCAAGGTCACACAGATAGCAAATTCTGGTTTCCTAGTAAGAAATTTCCTAAATCTTGGATGATTTTCTATTCTTTGTGAAGTTGGATAAGAGAACTGTGACACTGTGTGGCCTCTATATTTGGGGTGATTAGCAAGACCAGACAATAAAGATGAAATAAATGAGATTCTTACTGGACAGGGTGGTCTTCCAGCTGTCCTTGGAAGGCAGATGTCAAAACAAAAGATGAAGCCTTGGAAGGAAAACTAGCACAGAACATAGACAGGGATCACAAGAGAATTTGTTCCCAGAGCAATGTAACAAAAAATTATGGAGTGCAAAGAGATAAAGCAGTAATGTCATGGGTGGGTGCCAAATTCACCAATGCAATAGTTATTTTCAGAGTTTGTTAGCACAAAGCTTTCCAGGTTCCTAACTAGGAGTCTGTTTCAGTCAAACTTTGATAAAGCCCATGAAGTAGCACCTTCCTCAATCTAGGAAACATGGTAGAGAAAGTTCACTGTATCATCCAGTGAATAAAGCAGCAGCAAACATTTGGAGAGATGATAGGAAATATAGTTCTATTTTTAAGCAATAGAAGAGTTTTAAAGAAATGGCAGTCTTTTTAAAAATAAATAATAATGTTTTGAATATTGTATCAGGCAATAAATTGGAGGTATCTAAGTGTATAAAAAATTAAAACCGACAATCCTTACATTCATCGAGATTATGTTTCAGATTGGAGACTGACATCAATTATAATATTGTATAATAACTACCATTATATACTAGTGTATAGGTTTTGAGTGGAAAGAGAGAGAGAGAAAGAGAGAGAAGGAGAGAAATGTAGGGTATCATAAATACAGGGACAGATAAATGTGGAGCCTAAGTTAGTCTGTAAGATTAGGCAAGAGTCCTCTGAGAAAAAATATGAAATATGGAAAAATATGGTGCTGTTTGCATGTGTCATGTACAAACCTGATATTGCTGTTTGTGATTGACTGCTCATGGTACTCAGCACTCCAAGCACAAATAAAACCAAAAGCAGTGGACTTAAAAAGAAAATAAAGAAGTGGGCTTCGGTGAGCACCACAATCAAAGTGTGCAAGGCCCACAGACAAAAGTACGTATGACATCCAGTTATTGCAACAGCAATGATAGGAAGGGAGAGAAAGGCATGCTGCTCTACATCGAGGACTTTTGGTACTCTGTAGGTGTGTGTGTGACTGCTCAATGTGAAAATTCACTTTAAAAAATCAAAACAACTCCAATCTCTTTCCTTCAGTGAGATGTTATCTGGGAATAGCAGAGGGATTGGGGTATGTTTGCTTTCCATGAGGGGCCCAGTTTTCATCTGTGGCATCACAGGCCCTATCCCTAGTTCAAGGGTGTTCCTACTGGAACCTGGCACAGATAAATCTTGAGCAGCACCAAATTAGTGTACTCTGGCATTGAACTAACTGACCCTGGAGTGATTCCTAGACTTTCTGAGCACTGCTGGGGAGGTGCCACCCTCTGCCTTCCCCCAAGAGAAGATATCTATGTTTCAGATTTGAACAGCAATTTGTTATAGGAAACCAGTACAGTTTTTTTTAATTTAAACATTTCAAGAAAGTAAAATTTATCTGGTATGATTCATTCATTTTGGTATCATTACTATGATTTGAAAGTCATAATTGAGGGTATTCAGATATAACTGAGAAAAACAATGACTGTGCTAGTTAGGTTAGGAGAGGCTAATGGTGTGGTAAAGCCTTCCTCCCCTCTGTGCTCATAAAATCTAAGTGTCTTAAAATAACCAAAATTTGCTTCTTGTTTTCGTCAGCCAAATCAGATGTTTGGCAGGTTGCCTGTCCCATGATGTTCCAGGACAGAGGGCCCAGAATCCTTTTGTCCACTGGCTTGCTTGGCTCTAGGATCTTGAGTTCCTCTTGCTCCCTCTCCATCAGTCTGCCAAGGAGCAAAAACAAAAGCCAAACTTTTTTTATTTATATTTTTTTAAACTTAATGACTTTTATTACATCTTTATTCTTTCTTTTATACCACCGTGAGATACACAATCACAAAGATACACAATTAAAAAGTTCATACCTGAGTTTTGGTCATACAGTGTTCCAGCACCCATCCCTCCACCAGTGCCCATCTCCCACCACCAAAGTCCCCGGTTCCCTCCCTCTTCTCCAGCCTGCCTCCATGGCAGGTTCCCCATTTCTTTCCCTTTCTCTCTCTCTCCCTTCCTTCCCCCCCAGACTATGGACTACAGAACATACATTAAATGGTTGTCATGTGTATCCTTTTGCCTGTATTTAATGCTCAGTTCTAGGTTGGCATTAGTACCCTCGACAATTGTCAGCACACTGTTCCATTCTCTGTCCTACCCAGCCTCTGACTCCCACACATTTGCGACAATTTCCACCCTTGACAAGACCTCCTGATACAAGGTCATGTTTCACTTGACCTTGGATATTGCAAAAGCCAAATTTTTTAAAACAGTCTTGACTACAAAATGACATATCCCTTTCTAAGCCTATAGTGAGAAGGCATCCCTTGGTCCCATAAAATGCAATAGGATTGGAAATGAAGGGAACTCTGTGCTGAGAAAGAAGAGATACATAGCAACTCAACTCATAAACAGTTGAGTTTGACTGTACCCATCTCTGACACACCTGGAGCTCAAGACAGCCACGCTACAGAAGTGCTTAGAAAGGACATGCTGAGGAAATGGGTGTAGAACAGGAAGAACCACAAAGGTTTCTTAGTCAAGAATCCTACTGCATTTAAAGATATAGAAGTAAAACTGGGCGAGAGGCACAGGGCTGAGCTGCTGTCCTGGGATGATGAGGGGTCCTGGAAGGGGAACAGGGCTGGGCTCCCCCTGCCTCCTGGTCAGACCCTCAAAGGCCCAAAGGCCTCATGTATCACAGTCATAGCCACTTGCAAGGTCCGAACTCCACAGCTCAGCAGAGCCACACCCAACAAAATAGTCGAGTTTCAAGCCCAGGTGCATGACTGAGTGATCGAATTCACCAGGTTCCCTGGGGAGCTGAAGCTGAGATGCCATCCCCCAACTCAGTGCCCTCTAGCAAGGCCTGGTGGGCCCACCCAGAACTGCGACCAGGTGGAACCATCCATGGGGGGGTCCCATGAACGCCCCCTTGGCACCTAGGCACAGAGTGCCACACGTTATCTCAAAACCTAGTATATTCATCTAACTGGTATCCCATCATATTTTTCTAGAAATGAAGTGTGTGGGCACGAGGTGTGGTCTGGGGACCACCTCAGTAATTTCCTATACAGTGGACTAAAATGGCACAATGGAGATTTGAGGATCTCCATTGACTTCTGCCTAACACCAGGTTCATCGACCGTATTTAGAGAATTAGCTCCAACAACCAATATAGACTGGATTGTTCAGTGAATGAATAGGAAAAGCTCAAATAGACGTTAAATGTGAAATAAGCACTGTCAGTAACTGTAGTGATGGTGTGTCTGGGATTGTCAGTAGAAAACCACAGTGTTCTGGAAACCGAGAAAGTGAATCCAAGAACAGAAACTGGTCAGGCTCCCACACATCTGCCTAGAGGGGGGAAAAAAAGGTATGACTTTATCATTACTGTTCCCTTATGTGAGCTGTAAGGATCAACATAATTGATGCTGGCTAAGTGAGCAGGCATTGGGGGGGGAGGATGGAAGGTGAGAGGGAAATGCAGGTCTCCGGTGGTGGTAGGGGCACACTGGTAGTGGGATTGGTGCTGGATGATTAATCTTCCCAGCAACTGTATTTTGAAAAAGCTTGTACTTTGTAAATTATGGTGTTTAAAATAAATCATTTAAAAAATTTAAAACAGAAGTAAAACTAGAAAAAGAAAGATCCTTATGTGATTTAAGAAAAAAGAAGTTGTTTGGAGGGCGGATGTTGGGCCACACATGGTGGTTGACTCTTGGTTCTATGCTCAGGGTTTATTCCTGGTGGTACTGGGTGGACTATATGTGGTGCCAGGGATCAAACCAGTTGGCTGGGTGCAGAAAAAGCACCTTAACCCCTTTACTCTTTCTCTCTAGCCCTAAGAGGGGAAGAGGTTTTTATGAGGGAGATAGTAATTAAAACAAACTTGAAATGGTGAAACTGTTGCATTGAAAGAAGGTATGTATCAAAGATAAGAATCTGAAACAAACTATGGGAAGATAGTGCAATTCAAAAATACTATCCTAGTCCATAGAAGTTAAAGGTAAGACAGATTAATAAAGGGTGTTGTGGGGGAGACAAAGACATCAGGACTAAGTCATATTTTTCACTCCTTTGCTCTTAAGATTAAGCTAGGGCAAGGGCATCGTACACATTTTACGAAGAAGAGATAATTTCTCACTGGAAATTATGAAACTTATTGCCTCCTTCTAAGACCCTAGCACTGAATCCCCTACTTAATGGTAATAACATTATAATAGGAAAAACATATCTCAAAAACAGTAATCAGACTCGTATGTGAATGATACCTTTTGGAGTTGTTAAAAATGGTCCTCCTCAAGAGCAGCAAGTGCTGTCGTGGATGAGGGGAAAAAGGGGACTCTCATCCCTTGTTGGTGGGAATGTCGACTGGTATAGCCTTTTGGAAAAGAATATGAACATTCCTTTGAAGACTAGAAATTGAGCTCCCATTTGACTCATCCATACCACTCCTGGGAATATAGCCTGAGAAGTCAAAAACACACAGCAGAAACACCATCTGCACTTTTATTTTCATAGCAGCACTATTCACAATAGCCAGAATCTGGAAAGAACCAGTATTCCCAAGAACTGATGACTGGATAAAGAAACTTTGGTACATCTACACAGTGGAATACTATGCATCTGTTAGGAAAAATTAAGTTATGAAATTTGCCTATAAATGGATGGACGCGGAGAGGATCTTGTTGAGTGAAATTAGCCAGAAGGAAAAAGACAGATATAGAATGACTGCATTTATGTGCATGACATAAGTATATATATATATATATATATATATATATATATATATACATACATACATACATACATACATACATATTATGATACCAATATCCAAGTTCAGGCAAAGCATGAATCAGGAGGTCTTGTCAAAGGTAGAAATTACCACAAACATGTGGGAGTCAGAGGTTAGGTAAGACAGAGAAGGGAACAGTGTGCTAATAATTGTCAAAAGTGCTAATACCAATCTAGAAATGAGCATTAAATACAGGCAAAAAGATACACATACAACCTCTTAATGTATTGCAATCCACAATGTGGAAGGGAAGAAACAGAGAGAGAGAGAGAGAGAGAGAGAGAGAGAGAGAGAAGGTATTAAGAACCTGCCATAGAGGCAGGCTAGGGGACGGGGGGGGGGGAGGGAATCGGGGACATTGGTGGTGGGAAATGGGCACTGGTGAAGGGATGGGTGCTGGAACACTTTATGACCGAAACCCAAACAAGAAAATCTTTGTAATTGTATATATCACCGTGATATAATAAAATATTTAAAAAAGTGGTGGTCCTGATTGCCTTAGCTTTGTTTTTTGGAGAAATCTATGGAGGCATTTGGTAAGTTTGTGCCAGAGACAAAGAATGAGGTCAGGAGTTAAAGAATGTGCGTTATTTTAAGATGGATAATTTTAGACCTCTCATTTAAGAGAGTTCCTGGGAATGAATCTTATCAGTTATTTTTTTTTTGCTGCTCTTGGTCAAAGTTGCCTTAGAAAATAACTTATAAGTACATTGTTCCACTGCATAATCAACTGGAAAGAAACCTACACTTGGAACTATAGTTACGTTTTCTTTTGGTGCCCTGAGCAAAAAGGCAGAGCAATTGTAGAATCTGCTGATTGTTCTTCCCAGTCCGCACCATCACTGAGAGTTCAGAGCAAACCCAAGGCATACCAGGGTAAGGCTATCATACTGAAACAAAGGCACCTAACATGAATTTTGCTACTTAAAGAAGGTTATTCCTCTGTCATGTCAGAATGTCCTGTGAGTTCTCCAGGATGGCTAATTACCCTTCTGTTTAGGATCAGATGGGAGCCTAAGTTCTACCCATCATGTTGCACTGTTATCCTGGGGCATTGTTGACGTCTTCACTATCAAAACTTGATTCCTATGGCAACTAATTGGTGGAAAAGAGAGTGTATATTACTGTATGAGTCAGATGTGACACATAACTTGATACCTATGTCTAGTTCTTCTCTTCCTCTTCCTCCACACTACTTGGTAATCTAAGTTTGTAACCAAAATCAAGGGTTTATAGTCATTCAATATAGCCTATTCCTTTGATTTGTATTTCTTTATATCACAAATGAATGAGATCATCGGAACTTGTTCTTTTCCCTCTGGCTTGCTTAATTTAAATTGAGACCTCATGTTGAGACCACATGAGACCCCATGTTCTATCCATGTTGCAGTGAACTCCAAGATCTTGTCTTTTTCTAGAGCTACACAGAATTCCTTTGCCTATACACCACAGTTTCTTTATCTAGTCATTTGCTGTTAGACAATTTGGTTGTTTTTATACCCTGGTTATTGGATTAAGTGCTGCAATGAACATCAGTGTGCATATGTCTTTTTGAATTAACATTTTTGTACTTGGGGATAGATGCCAAAAAGTGTAATTTCTGGGTTATATGGGAATCCTATTCTTACTTCTTTGTATTTTCCATAGAGGCTGAACCGGAAAACACTCCCACCAACACTGAGGATTAATTTTTTCCTCACAATATCTGCACTAATACTGGTGTTTCCAGTGTTTTTGATATAGACTATTCTCACTGGTGTGAAATATCTCATTGTTTTGATTTGAATTTCCCTGATTAGAAGTTTCTTTTCACAGTGGCTATAATAAAATAACCTTGAAACTTATGTTTTAAAAATTCATATTAATATAGTAGAAGTGTACAGTATTAGTACAAAATGTGAATTTTGTGTGTCTATGTTCCAGAGTTTGTACAGACACTACTGAAAAATAATCTTATTTTCTGGTTTTGTATTGTCATTAACTGTATCTTAGGAAATTTTTTATACCAGTCTTGTGGATACAGGAAATCACATATTTAATACATTTTTGTATTATACAAAATTTGAAATAGCAATTCCTGGTTTGATTCTTTTTTTCTCCTGGTTTTATTCTTGATAAAGATGTTTAGTATATAACAAACAAATATTACCATAAGCAATTATAGTAAAACTGGAAAAAATACAGAAAAACATGATTATATGAGTTTTCTGGAGACCACCCTCCCCTACTCCATGGGGCCCGCCATTTTCCACATCCGGACTTCCCTCTCATCACAACTCCACCCAGCAGACCAGACTATCACAGCCCGGATCATCCACACCCACCCTGCAGCAGTTTCTTTTCAATCCGGCCCAGGTATGCTGAACCAGAGACTCTCAGACATGGTGCAGAGCTGTTACTTGCTTTCCCTGTGCCCAGCTGCTTGTGAGGCACCCGGAAGGCAAGGCTGGTTCTAGCCCTGGCCTGCCACCCCAGCTGAGCCTCGCAACAAGTCAGACCACCCTCCCCTACTCCATGGGGCCCACCATTTTCCACATCCGACTTCCCTCTCGCCACAACTCCACCCAGCAGACCAGACTATCACAGCCTGGCTCGTGCGGCCGCTAGCGGCCGTGCAGTTCATCAATTAATGCTTTATTTAGAGGTGACTACAACAGTATGCCCCCGCACAGCAAGCCTGGCAAGGTGCTCGTGTAGTATTTGATGACAAATACCAGTAACATTTATATTAGGTCATTCCCATGACCTAATATAATTGTTTGAGGCTCTTTATGTTCCTGGAGCAAGCGGATGCCTTTGGGTTCTACTAGCATGAGACGGGACATATGGAGATATTACTGGTGCCCGCTCTAGCAAATAGATGATTAACGGGAAGATAGTGATAGATAGTGATTGTTTATAAACTTTGTTTATAAACTTTATAGACTTTTGTTTATAAACAAATGCATTTGTTTATTCACATTCTAAGATTTGTTGGTATATCATTGTAGATACTATTGTTTACATTTAGCATACAGTGTGGTGACTTGTAACACTTACACATTACAAATTGTTTGCCACCTTTCCAGTCACTATAACCTTCATTTCATCACTTATTTACACTTCAGTATTCTTAAATTTTAGATCTGGGCCTGAGAGATAGCTGAGGAGTTAAGGAACTTGTTTTACATGTGTTCAACTCCAGTTCTAACCCTAGCACCACATACAGTTCCCTGAGCACCTCCAGGAATGACCTCTGAGCATACAGCCAAGAGTGAGGTCAGAGAATTACAGGGTGTGTTTCAACTTCAGGCCCAACTTTTCAGATTTTTTTTGGGCAACATTTAAGTTTGTAGTATAGTCTTTACTGTAATCACAATTCTGTACCCAGAAGTTGGTATATCTACAACTGGAATAAATTTTTCCCATTTAGGAGGAGAGGGCTTGGGGAGGGGTGGAGGGAACCGGGGGACGTTGGTGGTGGCAGATAGGCACTGGTGGCGGGATGGGTGCTGCAACACTGTATGACCAAAACCCAAATATGAACTTTTTAATTGTATATCTTTGTAATTGTAAAATTAAAAAATTTTAAAAAAATTCCCATTTAAAAATTTTTTGATTTCCCTAAAGTCTCGGTTTAAAGGCAGTTGGTATCAAATGGTGTTTCTCAAAATTTTTCTTTGCTTGACTTTTTTTTGCCAGAGAAATGTGACACAAGTTAACACTGCCAGAAACATCTGAAGAAGGATCCATGTTGTGACCTGGACAAGATCAAACAGTAGGTTTCCCATTACACCTTGATGGTGTAAATGGCAGTGAGGGTAAAACTTTTCCTGTAATAGATAGCTGGAATAGGATAGCGCTTGTTTAAAAGTTATTATTTTGTTCCCATTTTCTTGTCCTTTGGCTAAGAAGTCAGGTGGTTCAGTCTTTTGATGTTGTTGTTTTAGATATGTGCCTATGGACATTTCTGGTTTGTTAGTCTCCTTAGCTCCATATCTATGGAAATGTAAAATGAAAAGAATATCCAGACTTTTGTGGGAGGAGTGATAACAATCAGAGGTGTGTAAAGCTAAACCACTGAAATTCCATAATTATGTAATTCGATGGTAAATCAATAAATATTTACTATTGAAGATAAAAGAATTAAGAAAATTCAAGAAGTTGCTAATAATCACTGGGTACCTTGTTGGGCCTTCTGCCTTTTCTCCCCACGTTTTCAAGACTTTCTAGGTTAAGTTTACATACCACTTCAAGGCTTCTGGTTACACTCAGAGGGAGGAAAAGGGAAAGAATGCAAATTCCATCTTCCCCAAAATGGAAACATCTTCCAGAATGGAAGTTCAGCGGGCAGGGTGGTGAATCAAGGCTTACTCCTGGATTTAGGGGGATCACTCTCAGAAAAGATCAGGGGGCTGTTGGGGACACTGCTGGGGTCCCCAACAGTGCCGGGAAGTGAGTTCCCTTCTACCTCCGAAGCCATCGGGAATGGATGAAAACTCAGGAAACCAGCACAGGTTTTAAAATGCTTTACTTATCACAGGTTCAGGCATACAAATCAGCAATAGGAAAAACCCAGAGCTTAGGATTCCCGGCTAGAACCCCAGACACGTGTAGGCCAAGATGGCGGACACCGCTTGTTAAGGCCCTGTAAAGAGGAGACAAAGACAAGACTCCCAAGAAGAGTGCAAGCCCACAAAGAGAGAGCCCAAAAAAAGAGAGAGCAAGAGAGGAGCAGCCTAGTTTTATACCCCTGCAACTCAGACCTCCCACTATTATGGGAAGCAGGGAGGGTCAGATGCCCTCAGGTAATTTCTCCCAGCACCTCACCTTGGCCCTTTTATATGCTAATGTTTTGAGCCAAGATCTGCCTGGAAATGTCTTTATAGGGTAGAGAAGGGGGTTCTGAGAAGGCATGCCTCTGTACCAAAGACTATACTAATGCCAGTTAAATATTTCTCCAAGCCTTCACAAGAGTCTCGTATACTTCACAGTAGTTTTGTATTTTAGTTGCCTTTGAGTTATCAGGGAGCCATGCTTGCTTGCTTGGAGGCAAACAGCATTTCTCTCTGGTCTAATTACTTAGAGATCCAACGTGGCCAGGCAAATATGCTGGTAAGATCTAGCTAGTCCCACGATGATTGTGGTAGCATGAGAGAATATTTATACCAGTCAATACAGAATACATGGTCAGATAAACTGCCACATTTAAACTACTCCCTATCTACAAAGTGATCTGCAGGAGGCAATCCAGGTCAGATGCAGAGGCTTTTAGGCTTTTAGGTGTCCTGCAACAGGGGGCCATGTATGGAATCCCATAATTCCATTCATGGGAATGGAATCAGGGCCAGCCTCATGCTAGGCAAGTACCTTAACCCCTGTATTATCTTTCAGGTCCCAGAATGAAAATTTTAGAAACGAAAATCTCTAAAACAAAATTTTACTGTTACATTAGTTAAGGTTATTTAATGACATGAAACCAACAGTATACATGCATATATAGAAATAGATAAAGATGAGATAATAGGAATTGACTCACTTTTATAATGGCTGGAAGATCCACACTCTGTTGTCTGCAACTCAGAGAACTTGGAAAACCAGAACTATAATTCAATCTGAGCTCTAAATCCTGAGAACCAGAGGCCCAGATGTTCAAAAACAGGGTAAGATACCTTTCCCTACTCCAAAAGAGAAAGCAAATCCACCTTTACCACACAACCATACAACTCTTTCTACTCCTAGGTATATATCTAAAAGAAATGAAATCATGTTCATGTAGAAGTTTTACATAAACGTCCACAGTAGTTTTAATTTAATCCAAAATTTTAAATAACCTGATGTTTACCAGCTAGGGAAATGATAAAATGTAGTATATTCATACAATACATGTAAAAGGAATGATTTATGCAACAATGCACAACAATCTGAAAATCATTAGACTGAGTAAAAGAAACCAGACACAAAAGAGTATGTGATGTATGATCCATATACATAAAATGCAAATCCTTATACAGTGATAAAAAGCAGATCAGTGGTTGCCTGTGACCAAGCACAGAGAGAGAATGTAAAGGAAAGAAGACATCGTAGAGATACTGGAAGTGTTCTGTAGTTTTTAAAGGTGGTGATTTTATAGATGTCAATAACTCTCATAACTCATTAAAATGTGTATTTAAGTTATTTGTCATACATTTATTATAAAAATTATAAGAATCATAACATTCTTCATAGCTAAAATCTATTTTGTACTTAGAAAACTAGTTCTATGGTCCTGATCCTTCCCTCTGAAACAATACCTTTAAGAAAGCACAGTAAATAAATCCAGCTTAGTTATGTTAATCTTACTTTTTTTATCTTTTTGGGTCACACCCAACAATGCTCAGGGGTTACTCCTGGCTCTGCACTCAGGAATTACTCCTGGTGGTGCTCAGGAGACCATATGGGATGCTGGGGATCAAACCTGGGTCAGCTGCATGCAAGTCAAAACCCTACCCACTGGACTATCCCTATGGCCCCTAGTCTTACATTTTTTATGCTGGGGTTTGAACCTAGGATTTCACAGCTGCAAGGCAAATGGCTTACTGTTGAGTTACTCTCCTATTCTTTTTAGTCTTTTCTTCTCATATATATACATATATATACACATGTATACATATATATACATGTATACATATATACATACATGTATACATGTTTGTATGCATATAGGTATATATATACATATGTATACATATGTGTATTTTCTTCTCATACACACATCACTGTTTTATATATATATATGTATTTTTTTTTAAACCCTAGGCCCTTAAGCTGCCATTTTACCATATGGGAAAGCTTGTCAACATCCCTTAGAAGATGGATCATACAAAACCAAATGCAGTCGTGTCACTGACCTTTGGTGACCTGGATCTCCTGATGAGTTTGGGGCTGATGGATGAAAAAACAGGTCCACAGGCTAGTAACTAATGGTGACTTTATTCAAATCAATCAAGATTCTTTTAGAGAAATCATGAAGAGGTGGGTGACAGCAATTAAACACAAGCATCACTATCACTATCACTATCTTTCCGTTAATCATCTATTTGCTAGAGCGGGCACCAGTAATATCTCCATATGTTCTGTCTCATGCTAGTAGAACCCAAAGGCATCCGCTTGCTCCAGGAAATAGAGAGCCTCAAACCATTATATTAGGTCACGGGAATGACCTAATATAAATGTTACTGGTATTTGGCATATCAAATACTACACGAGTAGCTTGCCAGGCTTGCCGTGCGGGTGGCATACTGTTGTAGTCACCTCTAAATAAATCATTTATAGATGGACTGCGCGGCCGCTAGTGGCCGCGCAACCAGGCTGTGATAGTCTGGTCTGCTGGGTGGAGTTGTGACGAGAGGGAAGTCCGGATGTGGAAAATGGCGGGCCCCATGGAGAAGGGGAGGGTTGTCTGGCTTGTTGTGAGGCTCAGCTGGAGTGGCAGGCCAGGGCTAGAACCCGCCATGCCTCCCAGGCGCCTCACGTGCAGCTGGGCACAGGGAGAGCAAGGAGCAGCTCTGCCCCATGTCTGAGAGTCTCTGGTTCAGCATACCTGGGCCGGATTGAAAAGAAACTGCTGCAGGGTGGGTGTGGATGATCCGGGCTGTGATAGTCTGGTCTGCTGGGGTTTGAACCTAGCACAAGCATGTTGAACATTAACATAAATATGAACAGATGTAAAGTGCTTCCTTCAGGGGAGATCTTTCTAGGAGATCTTCCCAAGGACAATTAGGAGCTCCAGTACTCTAGATTCCTTCCAGGAGATCCACCCTGGGTGGCATTTCATTAGGGGTGTATTACTTTTTCCTTTCCTTTCCTGATAATCCACTTAAGCAATTATATTAAATGTACTTCTTAATAATATTTCTAGTCATTTTGTATAAACCCAGTAAGGTATAAAGTATTTTATCTACTGTCTCACTGTATTACTGTCTTCCTGTTCATCATCGATTTGGGTACTAGTAACCTCTCCAAATGTCCTGATTTTATCTACATCCTGGATTAATTTTAAAATTAATGGACTCATGGTAAAGGTGACTTTTTTTGGTGATATCTCATTATATTTTCCTAACTATAATTCTCAGGACAGGTTAGTTTTTCCTAACTCTTAATGAATAATTCATAATTCTTAATTCTAACTGAATTAGAGTCTTTATTCAGTTATTTTTGGGTCAGAACAGTTTGTTTCATGACCATGATCTTAACTTATTATACTGTTTATGGCACTTAGACTGTGCCAAGTTAAAAGCCAGTATATTTACAGCTTGTCCCAGTCCATCCAAGTCTCTCATTGTCACCCACCTTTTGGGGATTATGGAGCTAAGGTCAATCTAAGGGCAACTGAGGTTTAAGTCAAGTAAATATGATGAATTTCCAGGAGTTAACATTTTTCAGAATCAATTAATTCCCATATTACAGAGGCATAGCATTATCTGTCTTCCTGTATCTGTATAAAAGGTCATTTCTCCAAAATAGAAACATGCAAAGGGCATAAGGAAAAGAGAAAAGCTAATATTTCACTTACGTATACAAAATTCAGAGCCATCAGAAGGCTTGGTTTTATGAGTTGCCATGTCTGATTTGGAGACATTTGTGACTAACAGGGGAAAAGAACAAAAGGAGAGGTTAAAGACAAACAGTGAGGATTGGGAATGACTGGGTGGAATTGGGTTTGCCCCCAGGAGCACCGTAGTGGGTGTTACTCAAATAACATAAGTTCTCTGTGGGAGGAAAAAAAAGACAACCTAATGTTAAGCCTGAAATGCTTCAAACTATAATCCAGCAATTTAAGTCTTGTTCAAGATAACGTGGTGTGTTGAAAGACACCAGGAACAGATAGAATAAAACTTGAGTTCTGTGGCTCTTCCAGTGAGTGACTAGATTTTTTATCTTCAGCAAATCAATTACTATTTTCTCAGTGTAATGAGGAAATTACAATTGTTTATTTAGTCTTAAGTTTTTGTTCACTTTTAGCATTCGAACCAAAATTATAGGTAAAAAAACCCTGAAAAACTTTCTCAATTAATAATAAATCAACTGAGATATTGTATTTACCAAAAAAAATGTGACTTGAAAAGAATTTAGTAATCATATTTTTTGGGGGTTGTGGATGGGAGGACTGTACATTTTTCCATTTGCATGTAGATCAATGATCCCTAACTTCTTATGCTAAGTTTTCCAGGCATATGTTTTATATCATGCAGATTTGTAACTTTCTATGCAATCTCTGTGAATTAGAAAAATTTAAAACATATGGCAGCTAAGATTGGGGAAGATAAAAAAAATTTCAAAACTTCAAAACTGAAGATGTTTTGCTTTATATATATATATATGTATATATATATATAATTTGTGTATATGAATATGTTGGGAAACAGGATGCTCAGGGGTGAAGTTTAAGGGAAGATATATCTTTTTTGTATTTTAAGTCTGCTCTAAGTAATAACAGATGTTACAAATAAAATGGGATTTGTATAAAGACTAAGTTTTACACAAAAATTTTTTTTGCCTTTTTTGGGTCACACCCAGCAATGCTCAGGGGCTACCCTCCGCTCTGCACTCAGGAATTACTCCTGGCGGTGCTCGGGGGACCATATGGGATGCCGGGATCGAACCCAGGCCGGCAGAGGCCGGCCGCGTGCAAGGCAAACATCCTACCTGCTGGGATATCACTCTGGCCCCATAAACAAATATTTTATAATTTCAACATTTAAACAACAACAGCGGCAACCAGTGACAACTCCTGTTCAAACAAAAATAGAATGGTTTGTAGAAAGAGTCAGGGACCAAGTACAGGGAAATTCAGGCAAAATTACTTCACCAAAGTTAGATACAAAAAACTAATTTCTAGATTATTTTCTGATTTGGATAAAATTTCCAGTTAAATCATGTTCATGCCATTTTTATCCAGGATTTTTTCTTAGTTCTCCATATTACAGGTCATAACTTACATAATTTAATCAAAATTTCTCTAAGTGACTTGTGATACAAAGTATGTTTCTGGGAGAAATTTCCAGTTTTACAGGTATAAATGGAATAGGAAGTGTGAACATAGACTGTGGGGTTGAGTAGAACTAATTCTCAGAAGTAATGCTGTAAATTTTCCTAAAATAGCATGTCCTAATTGTTCTGTTAGTTAAAGAATGCATAAAATAGGTGAGTAATGTTCCTAATATTCATTGGCAGCTTACAATGTTGGAATGCTTTTATGTCACAGGTACCTGAGAAGTTCTCAAACATTAGCTCATTTTATTTTCAGCTTAGTCACCATCTAACCTTCCTAAACGTATAGGGTTTTGTGTAGGAAACACAAGGAAATGTATAATTTCCTTCTCAATCTCCATGTATTTTCTTAAATCCATTGCCCATATTTTGGATATATTTCTGGCCAGAATAGTTTCACCTTGACTTCTTAATTTTTATAGTGTAACAAAAGTATTCCTTCTTAATTCTAGTTTATAATTTTAATAGACTTTATCTATCCACTTAGTTTTACATATTTTTCTGCACTCACTTCCCCTAACACAAACAATGCATCTACTCTCCTACTACACAGAGGTATGCTCACATGTTACTTTATGAAATCTCAGACTTTTTAAAAAAATACATTAAATAAAATTGATGTTTTTGCTAAGGGGGTTATATTATCCTTGGGAAGGTGACTAGAATGATCCAGGGGATAGGGGTCTGTCGAGTCCTCAGATGCAGTTGGGGAGTACTTTCTGTTCATTCTCTTCAAGAAGGTAGATTTATGGAGCTATTGTCGAGTAATTTTTTTTCCTGAAAAGGGAATGGTAAGCCTAATAATTTTGAGACCCTCTTCATTAAATGAACAAATATTTACAGACTACAATGCTATATAAATGATGTCACAAAACATGTTCAATAGCGTGTCATTAGTGTGTTCCACTAATCTACGAAAAGACAAGGTAATTCTTTCAGACCAGAGGCAATTATACAAACTGTAACTGAACTTATATTCTCGCATTGTTGAGTTCCCAAATCTCTGACAAATCCTATCCAATGATTCCTTCTCTTTTTCTAGAGAAGAGCTAGATGAAGGTACTTTCATATAAATGATTTCAGCTTTAGCAATCAGGCTTATTAACTTTCAGAAACAGCAAATATTCTCCTTGAACCACATTCGCTTTGTTGGCTGATTTCACAGATCCTACTTTAAGAGCTGTAACCTCTGCTCTGGTTCTACTGTGGTATCACACCTCTCTGGTCAATGTGTTATTTTGAGGTGAGCAGATCTCTACCAGGACAGGACCTTTTTGCTCCAGAAGACATAGTGATGCTTCTCTTGCTGTTGTTTTTTCCCTGTTGTTTGTATTTGTTTCTGTTTTTGTCTTTTTCTTTCTGAGTATGCAGTTTCCTAAATGTGAATGAGTTTCCTTTAGGCCACCTAGCACTGGTGCTGAGGGATGCTGACCTCATTGTTGCTACTGGACTGTTTTTCCTTACTTTAACACCTCCACTTTCTTCAAAAGCTACTTTGTCCACTTTGCGTTCGTGGAACTGGCATGAGTAAGCAGTCAGAATTTCTAAGGTTTTTCATTTAGCCCCTTTCCTTTTCTGATGATTGGTAATGGTTGCAGCAGTTATGAGAAAACTGGCATATCTGTGTCACTTTTTGGTTGCTTCAGATTGTGGTCAGGTATGAATACAGCTTACAAATATAACTTTCTTCTAAGAATTGTTAAAAAATGTTCAAATGAATGCTATACATGCACTGTGATTTCTTAACGCTTTGACATAGTTAAACATGAGATAAAGCATACCTAAATGAGTCTAAATTCAAAACATATCTCAAATGAATAATTATCTACCCATGGATTCTCTCTCCACTCCCTCTATCTCCTCCCCCAAACCCCCTTCCTGGAAAGAATTCCAAGTGGATACATTATTCCTTTTTCTTCATATTGTTTCTTTTTGGGGGAAGTCACACCCTGTGATACTCAGGGCTTACCCCTGGCTTTGCACTCGGGAATTACTCCCAGCAGTGCTCCGGGGGTCCCAGGGATGCCAGGGATCGAACCTAGGTTCCGTCTGCCTAGTCACATGCAAGGCAGAGCCCTACCCACTCTGCTATAGCCCGCGCCCCTCCCCCAAGTTGTTTCTTTTTTCTGTTTTTCTATCCATATCCCTAGGTATCCAGTATCTTAACTGATTATATATATTACAGAAAATCACTTTCTTAATCACAAAGTTATGTCACTTCTAGAAACCATCTTCTAAAACAACAAATATATGTGTATATAATAAAAATATACATATATTATGTCTGGTATTACTGCAAGATCCTGAGAACAAGTTTTGTTTTTACATATTAACAATACAAAAATGTTTAATTTTAAAACCTTTCATATGGGCCTGGGATATGAGCCAGATATGTGGGTTGGTGGTAAAACACTTGCCTTGTGATTATGAAGCCCAGGGTTCAATTCTAGGCACTAACTGTTCCCATGGGTATCACTGAAGTACCACTGGGAATGATTCTGAACATGCTGGGAATTGCCCAGACTTCCTTCTGCCACACACATCAAAAACTTTTTCTTGTAATTTGATTCTGAAATTTAAATATTTCTTAAAATATCTGTTCATGAGCAGGTACCGGTAACATCTCCGTATGTCCTGTCTCATGCTAGTAAAGCCCAAGGGCATCTGCTTGTTCCAGGAACATAAAGAGCCTCAAACCATTCCATCAGGTCATGGGAATGAGGGCTATAATTGTTACTGGTATTTGGCATATCAAATATGACACGGGTAGCTTGCCAGGCTTTGCCGTGTAGGTGGGATACTCTTGTAGTCACAAAATCTCGAGCATTTATTATGACCTTTATATGGCCTTTATGTGACTTTATGTGACTTTATGTGTGTGTGTGTGTGTGTGTGTGTGTGTGTGTGTGTATGGAATGTACAGTGGTACCTAGATCGGTGCTTTCTCGTGGCCTTTATGTGATTTTCAGTTTTATTGTAGTTATCACTTATTTCATCTTTTAAGATAATCACATATAAAATCATCTAAGATCCTGTATGCGAAAATTTTCATTTCAATAGACAGAAAAAAAATTGCCGCATTAAAACGTTGAGCAACCAAAGGAAAATATTAATTCCTATTTACTCAGAGTCTCTATTATATATATTGACAGAAGAATTTGCTAGACTAAATCTACTACAATCTTCAAGGAGGTAATTGTACAGTTTATAACACAAATCTAAATACAAATAGCCATAGATTAATATACACTAATTATGAGTCTCCATTTGTTACTGAGTCAATGATTTGGTTGTTTACCACTCAATAGATAAAAGGGGTGTGAGAAAAATAGATTTACTCAGGTTTTTGACTTGCACAAATGATTTGATGGTGGTGATTTCCTTCAGGTAAAAATCTTTGAAATTTCTGCCTCTAAGAGCTTGCATGGAAAACCCCAGTGATCACTCTTTAGAGGCCCTGGTGACCTCTCTTGCAACTGTGATTTAACATTAAGCATACAATATATAAAGTGACTTTCTGAAAGGGAGAAAATATTTGCAAATCATATATTTGATAAGGGATTGATAATCAGGATATATTAAAAGAACATTCACAACTTAATAAAAATTATAAATAACACAAAAACTTGCATTGCTCCAAAGAAGATGTTCAACTGGCTGTTAAACACCTGAATAGATCACCACCAACATTATTCATTAGGGAAATGAATATCAAAACACGACATCACTTCTCATCCACTGGGATGACTGTGATTTTTTAAATTAATTAGGTTAATTAATTTTGGTTTGGGGGCACAAGCCGTTGTGCTCAGAGCAAGCACCTTACCAGCTGTACTTCAATCCTGATTTTATGTGTGTGTGTGTGTGTGTGTGTCTATATATATAATGTGCAGTG
The DNA here is from genome assembly GCA_021461705.1 of Cryptotis parvus. NCBI lineage: Eukaryota > Metazoa > Chordata > Mammalia > Eulipotyphla > Soricidae > Cryptotis > Cryptotis parvus. Next base: position 28,936 of record JAJIBD010001588.1, read on the forward strand.
GTACCTAGATCGGTGCTTTATTTCTAAAAGGTTTGAGATAGCATTTGATCCCACAACTCCTCTCCAGAGTCAATGGCCAATAACATGAAACATGGACTCCAACACATGCTCATATACAATGTATATAGCTACATGATTTATAGTAGCCAAGAGGTGGAAACAACAGAAACATCCATCAGAGGATGAATGAATAAAAAAGCAAAATGACAACAGCAACAACAACAACCACAAAAAAACCTGGTATTTACAATGGAATATTTACTCTTGAAAAATAATGACATTAGAATACATGCTGTAGCATAAAAGAACGTTAAGAACACTATGAAAAATGAAATGTCTGGCAAAGAAGACAAATATTTAATTTCACTCATAACTCTACTGATTTAGACTAGGCAAATCCATAGAGAGGGAAAGTAGACTACAGACTTGTCGGGACTAGGGTAATGCTGGAGAATGCCACGAGAAGCGGCGACGGGAAGAGTGAGGACGGTTGGAGCTCGGTTTAGCCACTCCGGGTAGGGGGATTGCGGGAGGGAGGAGACGGAAAGAGGGAGGGGAAGGGGTGGGGCTGACCTAGAAGGGCAGGCGAATGGGCCAATAGGCGACGGCTCACCCCTGCCTTCTGGAGGTGAGAAGCTCGAATCGCGACGCCCTGGGGGAAAGGCGGGAAGTGGGGCCCGCGCGCGTGTCTCATCCGCGTGTGAGGAAGGGAAGTACTAGGATTCCCTCTGAGGGGAAGGCGGGAGATCTTGGACTTTGAAGGAAGTGGGAGGAGGACGACTAGCGGGCAGTAGTTAGTCTTTCAAGCTCTGTCCTGTGGGGCAGCGGAAGGTGAGTGAGTGGCGAGACCGTGGGCCGTGGCTGGGGCCGGCGGCCTCTCCGCCTTTCGGGCTTCGAGGGTGTTTCCGGTCCACAGGCGAGAGCTGAGGCGCGAGGCAAAGGCCGGGAAGCAGCGCCACAGAGCTAGAGGATTCAGGAAAGCCCTGCGTGTATGTAGGTTTTCAGGGGGTTCACCCCCTCAGAGAGTGCCGGCCTCTTGCTTCCTTGTCGCGGGGACAGAGGTTCGGTGCTGGGGGCGAGGGAAAGGGCCTCGCAGGGATCCTGCTGTGGGGAGCCCCTGACAGGGGCTGGAACTGGGGCTTCCCGGTGGCCCTGCCCAGCTTTGGGTTCCCTGTGGACCACGGAGTCCCGGGTGGGGAGGCGGTGGGAGTGGGCGAGTGCCCAGATAGCCCAGATAGCGTGTATCGAGGGTTTGTGCTGTTCCCAGGTTTGGTCACCATAATCACGACTCTGGTGCCTTTTGTGGGCATCTGGTCACTCCATCTGTGGCGCCTGGAGTGCGCAAGGGGTGGGGAGGGAGGAGAGAGAGAAAGAGACAGACAGACAGACAGACAGACAGACAGACAGACAGACAGACACACACGTCTGTGTACCATTGATTGAAAGACATACCTACCCGGGTCTAGAGGGGCCTCTTACACAGGCGCTTAAGGTTTTTGGACTCTTTCCTGGCTCCCAGTTTACGGTTTTTGTTTGTTTTGCTATAGCCGGGATTCTCAGGGCTTTCTCCTGACTGCTCCTAGATCACTCCTGGTGGGATGGCACTGGATAGGGTACTTGAAGGGCCACCTGTTGCACAGCCCTCCACACCCTCTGCCCAACCCAATTTGGGTATTTCAACAGTGATTAATTCGTGCAGATACAGACCTTAAAAAAAATCTAGTGGACCTGACTGGGCTTGGCCCTTATAAAGACAAAAATATGTACTTCAATATTAATTTTATACTGGAGGCTGAAGATGAAACTGCAGTGAATGAATATCAGAAAAGTTACTGAGAAAATCTGAATGTAGGGGCCTGAGCGACAGTCCAGCTGGTAGGGCATTTGCCTTGTACTCAGCAGACCCAGATTCAATCACTGGCACCCCATATAGTCCCTGAGATCCACCAGGAGTAATTCCTGAGTGCAGAGCCAGGAGTAACTGGGGAGCTGAGCACTCCCAAGTGTGACTCAAAAGAAAAAAGAAAGAAAATCTGAATTTTAACCTTGTTTTAATTAAAATTAAAAATCTAGCATGTTCTAAAATTACAAACTCATTAAAATATATCTAGGTCCATTCTAGCTGTTTGAAGCAAACAAAAATAGCCACCCCATATAATTCTAGTCTGAGATTACCAAATTACGTGGTCTTTTAGAATCTTTGCAATCTGATTCCAAAGTTCGAAATAGAAACAAAAATAATATTTTAAAATTGAACATTGAGTCTTGGGTTAAAAGTGTTTAAGTTCCTGAGTTGATAGAAAGTCATGTTTAAGGACCCAGGAGGACATGTCAAGGGTAGAAATCTACCACAAGTGTGTGAGGGGTAGAGGTTGCCTACGATAGAGAAGGTATCGGGTTTCCAGTAATAGTTTTAAATGGTAATGTGATGCTAGAACTGAGTATTGAAAGTAGACAAAGAGATATGCATGATAGCCCCTCAATATATGTAATGCAAACCACAATATGCAAAAGGAGAGAGAGAGAGTGGAGAGAGGGGGGGAGAAGAAAAGCTCCTGACTTAGAGGGGATGGTTGTGGGGAGGGGCGACAAAAAGGGAGGGAAACTGGGGACACTGGTTTTGGGGAAAAGAACACTTGTGGAGGTATGGGTGCTGCAACAGTGTATGACTGAAACTCAGTCAGAAAAGCTTTGTAAATGTCTATCTCACAGTCTTATAATAAAATTATTTTTTAAAAACAAAAATCATATTTATAATTTATCATTGTTAATGCCTTTATTTCACAGTGAATTCTTATGGACTCTCTTCAATGTGCCAGGAACCGTTCTGGGTTATTGGCATCCATCAGTGTGTAAAACATGAATTTGTGTGATTAGGAAAGATGATGAATAAGGGATGGGAAATTTTAGATAGGGAGTATTTTCTTTCATAGGGGTTCATCAGAACTAAGATATGTACATCATGTTTTTATTCAGAGTCAAACAAGTTATGGTCTCTTTTACACCAGAAAGTAGATAACAGATCAGAAAAAAAGATTGTCAGTTGTTTTTAGGTTAATTACAAAACAGCTTTATTCCCAACACTATTTTATTTTATTATTTTTAAATATTTTATTATACCACCGTTAGATATACAATTACCAAGTTGTTCATATTTGGGTTTCGGTCATACAGTGTTCCAGCATCCATCCCTCCACCAGTGCCCATCTCCCACCACCAATGTCCCTGATTCCCTCCCCCTCCCCCATTCCTCCCCCTCCCCCAGCCCACCTCCATGGCAGGTTCTTTATTTCTTTCCCTTTCTATCTCTTTCTCCTTTCCTTCCCTTCCAGATTGTGGATTACAGTACACACATTAAAGGGTTGTCATGTGTATCTTTTGCCTGTATTTAATGTTCAGTTCTAGGTTGGTATTTTGACAATTGTTAGCACACTGCCCAATACTATTATAAATTGTAATTTTATAACATTTGTGATTTCTTTTAGAATTAAGACTCAAGCTACATACATCTTAAAGTTTTCGATCACAGAATTACGAAGAAACAGTAATTTTAAAGTATTCTGGTGAGTTTTATTTTAAAAGTTTTTATTGCTTAAAATTATATAGTTTTCAGGGCTGGGAAAAATTATAGTTTTCCCCAGATTAGAAATGGAACATTTTATTTGTTTCTTTTTGCATGGCATAGAAATATGATTAGTATTTTCATTTCAGGTAGTTGTTTTCAAGTTCTGAAATTGTTTAAGTATTATGATTTTAAATTCTCTTAGAGGGCCAGAGCGATAGCACAGTGGGTAGGGTATTTACCTTGCATGCTGCCGACCTGGGTTTGATCCCTGGCATCCCATATGGTCCCCTAGTACCGCCAGGAGTAATTGCTGAGTAAAGCGCCAGGAAGTAACTCCTGAACATCGCTGGGTGTGAACAAAAAAAAAAAAAAAAAGAAACTCTCTTAGAATATTTTGGAAAGACCTTCTTCTACTTACACTCTGTTATCCTGGGTTTATATTATTGACTAATCAAATTTTTATTTTATTTGTTTAATTTTTTATTATACCACCATGAGGTATACAGTTGCAAAGATGTTCATGTTTGGGTTTCAGTCATACAGTATTCCAGCACTGATCCCTCTACCAGTGCCCATTTCTTACCACCAATGTCCCCTTAACTAATCAAATTTTTAGATAATTATATAACCATGTTAATTTGTTTCATTGGTTGGGGTGGGGGGAATCATACCCAACAGTGCTTCTGGGACCATGGATTAAACCAAGGATATCACACGCAAAGCCTTTGTACCACACTTTGGAGACATTTCCTGATCCCTCATTTTCACTGTTTTTTTTATTGGTGATTAAGTAATTTCATTGTAAACAGTTGGAGGGAGATGGGGAACCATTAAAACAATGAGAACACATACAACATTTTGTAAAAAAAAAAAAAGTCCTACAATGCACTAGCCTTTTATTAGTGTTTATCAAGAGATTGTCTTCTCCTTTTCCTCCCCACTTTCTACCAGGAGAAACACCCCTACTCCCCAATCTCCCTCTCCTTTTTTCCCTCATCCCTCCTTTCCCCCTCCCTCCCTCTCTCTCCTTCTAACCCTTCTTCTCCCTCTTGTGTTGCTTTCTTTTTGTTTCAGTCTCCCTCTATCAGCCCTTTCTCTCTTCCTCACAGTGAGACTATATACATGTATGAAGGTGTGTACACAACACACACACACACTATCACTATCACTATCTTCCTGTTAATCATCTATTTTCTAGAGCGGATACCAGTAATATCTCCATATGTCCTGTCTCATGCTAGTAGAACCCAAAGGCATCCGCTTGTTCCAGGACATAAAGAGCCTCAAACCATTATATTAGGTCACGGGAATGACCTAATATAAATGTTGCTGGTATTTGGCATTTCAAATACTACACGAGCAGCTTGTGAGGCTTGCCGTGCGGGTGGCATACTGTTGTAGTCATCTCTAAATAAGGCATTTATAGATGAACCGGCGCAGCTGCTAGTGGCAGCGTGAGCCAGGCTGTGATAGTCCGGTCTGCTGGGTGGAGTTGTGACAAGAGGGAAGTCGGATGTGGAAAATGGCGGGCCCCATGGAGTAGGGGAGGGTGGTCTGGCTTGTTGTGAGGCTCTGCTGGGGTGGCAGGCCAGCGCTAGAACCCGCCATGCCTCCTGGGCGCCTCACGAAGCAGCTGGGCACAGGGAGAGCAAGTAGCAGCTCTGCCCCATGTCTGAGAATCTCTGGTTCAGCATACCTGGGCGGATTGAAAAGAAACTGCTGCAGGGTGGGTGTGGATGATCCGGGCTGTGGTAGTCTGGTCTGCTGGGTGGAGTTGTGGTGAGAGGGAAGTCGGATGTGGAAAATGGTGGGCCCCATGGAGTAGGGGAGGGGTAGTCTGGCTTGTTGTGAGGCTCTGTGGGGTGGCAGGCCAGGGCTAGAACCCGCCATGCCTCCCTGGGTGCCTCACGAGCAGCTGGGCACAGGGAGAGCAAGTAGCAGCTCTGCCCCATGTCTGAGAGTCTCTGGTTCAGCATACCTGGGCCTGATTGAAAAGAAACTGCTGCAGGGTGGGTGTGGATGATTCGGGCTGTGATAGTCTGGTCTGCTGGGTGGAGTTATGACAAGAGGGAAGTCCGGATGTGGAAAATGGCGGGCCCCATGGAGTAGGGGAGGGTGGTCTGGCTTGTTGTGAGGCTCTGTGGGGTGGCAGCCAGGGCTAAACCCCCATGCCTCCTGGGCGCCTCACGAGCAGCTGGGCACAGGGAGAGCAAGGAGCAGCTCTGCATGGGGGGTTTAGCCCTGGCCTGCCACCCCACAGAGCCTCACAACAAGCCAGACCACCCTCCCCTACTCCATGGGGCCCGCCATGACTCTCAGACATGGGGCAGAGCTGCTCCTTGCTCTCCCTGTGCCCAGCTGCTCGTGTGGCGCCCAGGAGGCATGGCGGGTCATGGGGCAGAGCTGCTCCTTGCTCTCCCTGTGCCCAGCTGCTCGTGAGGCGCCCAGGAGCCCTGGCGGGTCTAGCCCTGGCCTGCCACCCCACAGAGCCTCACACACACACACACACACACACACACACACACACACACACACACACACACACACACACACACACAGTGAATCTATTTAGCCTTGGCAATGTGGATTTGTCCACCAGATGGCGCTCATAGTTTCTTTTATTTTACTTTCTATATTAGGGAAAGATTGACTTAACTACTGCAGAAGAAATAAAAATGTAATTTGTATTTCATGTCATATTTCATACTTAAAAAGTTGGAATTATAAAAAATAAGATAAAATAATTTGAAATCTATTGTTGATTTGCATACTTCAGGTAGAATCACAATTCAAAGGGAGTAATGTTTGTCTAGAAATGGTTCTACTCCCCCTGTCAGACTTCAGGCTTTGTTCATCTTTCTTCAGTTATTATAGTCTCAGATAGTCAGTGATGAACCCTTTCAGCCTTTACATTTATATAATATTTCTATGTAAAATTTGTAGCTTAAAGTTATTTAAAAATGACAAAACTAAGAAACTGGTTTGTATTAGGCAATTTATTCCTTTTGGCTTAGAATTAGATCAATTCAGTTTCCCTACATTTTTATATTTTATGTGTGTATAATTTTGATTTAAATTAAACAGAGTACAGTTTTTTTTTTAAGTATGAAATATAAATATACTTACATATGGTTTTCTCTTTGGAAAAGTTCAAGCATACAAAAAATTCAGAGTGAGTTCTATGTATCCATCACATAGTTTTAGTACTTATCAACTAATTTTTTATTCTTGCTACTTCAATACCCCTGCAGCTCTTTATTTTGAAGTAAATCCCGCTATTGTTAAAGTCACATTCACGATATAATGCACTATTGTAATTGAAAACTAGTGATGTGAACAAAGTACAAAGCCCATCTCCATTTCTCCCCAGAAATGAGGACAAATTCAGAGAAAACTATTTAGAAGAAATGACATTTGATGTTCTTCAAATGACATTTGATGGTTAAGTAGGACTTTTCAAGGTAGAGAATGCAAGAGAACACATTCTAAGTATTGGTTTGGTGTGAAGAGAGGTATACAGTTGTGCGTATACTTGTGTAGCAACAAATAATAAGTATAAGAATTTTTGAATTACATTTGAGTATTAAAGTACTTTGAAAGAAGTTACAAAATATGTGGTTATTCTAGGTTAATCATTATAGCTTATAAATCCAGAAATATTTTTCTGCAAATGAAATATAAACTATATTTTTCTGTATTTTGTAGACTTGGCACAATTCAGTTTTTGCAATGCTAAAGTCAAACAACAACTTGTTTTCTTTGGATAACTTGTTTTCTGAGAAACCAAATGAAACTGAAACGTAAGTGTGATAAAGAATAATAGTATAGTGTATTTTATGTTTTTTTTTTTAGTTTAAATTTTCTCTCTGGTAAATATAAATATAAAAAGAATCAGCACAATGGTGTTTCATATATACATTTGGTAACCATGGAATTAAATTGTAAGAAGTAATGTTTAAATTCTAAATGTTATAATTTAAAAAGTAGATCAGGCCAGAGTAAAACAGTGAGTAAAGTTCCCTGGCATCCCATATGGTTCCCCAAACCTGCCAGGAGTAATCCTTGAGCAAGAGAAATCCTGAGCACTGTTTTGGGTGTGGCCCCAAGCAAAAACAAACAAAAGAGGACCACTAGATTCTTGTCTATCAGGTGTCCATTACTTTTCATTTCTGATTTGTTCAAATTTTTGTTGTTGTTACTCAAAGGCTTTTTGAAATTGCAAAGTTAAAAATTGAAAGTTGGGCCTGGAGAGATAGGACCACAGATAGGGGTTTTTGCGTTTATGCACCCCCACTCAGATTCAATCCCAGGTACCACATATGGTCTCTGAACTCTATAGGAGGAATAAGCCCTGAGCACCACTGGATGTGACCCCAAAACAAATAATCGTGGAAATAATGGTTAAAAGATCACTTGTCACTTGTCACTTGTCTTCCCATTATTCATCGATTTGCTAGAGCGGGTGCCAATAACATCTCCATCTGTTGGGAATGAGGTTTATTATTGTTACTGTTTTTGGCATATTGAATACACCACGGGTAGCTTGCCAGGCTCTGCTGTGGCTCTGGGTTCACCCGAGGGGGCCCAGTCTTTTTCTATGTCATACCATCAACCATCTACAATCCAGGGCCCACGGGGCAGAGTTCTGGGTGTAGACAAGCCTGTCTCCTGTCTATCCCCTGTAGTTCAGAAAACAAAGTGATGGCATCTTTTAAAAATCATTGGGGTCATGGATAGCTAAAGCAATCCTTGGGAAAAAGAAGATGGGAGGCATCACCTTTCCCAACCTCAAACTATACTACAAAGCAGTAGTAATTAAAACAGTGTGGTATTGGAATAAAAACAGACCTTTGAACCTATGGAATAGAGTTGAGTATCCTGACACCCACCCTCAAACACATGATCAGTTAATCTTTGATAAAGGTGCAAAGAGTCCAAACTGGAGTAAGGAAAGCCTCTTCAACAAGTGGTGCTGGGAAAACTGGACAGCTACATGTAAAAAATGAATTTGGAACTGTGTCTAATACCTTGCACAAAAATCAGATCAAAATGGATTAAAGATCTCAATGTCAGACCTGAATCCATAAAGTACGTTGAAGAAAATATAGGAAAAACCCTCCATGACATTGAAGCTAAAGACATCTTCAAAGGTGAAACACCAACAAGCAACTAGAAGAAAAGATAAACATATGGGACTATATGAGCTAAAAAGCTTCTGCACCTCAAAAGAAACAGTAACCAAGATACAAAGAGAGTCCACAGAATGGGAAAGAATACTCACCCAATACCCATGTGATAAGGGGTTAATATCCAGGATATATCAGGCACTGGTAGAACTTTACAAGAAGAAAACAACCAACCTCATCAAAAAACAAGGAGAAGAAATGAACAGAAACTTCAGCAAGGAAGAAGTTCGAATGGCCAAAAGACATATGAAAAATTGTTCATCATCATTAATCATCAGAGAGATGCAAATCAAAACAACAGTGAGATACCAACTCATACCACAGAGACTGGCACATATCCAAATGAGCAAGAACAACAAGTGCTGGCGTGGATGCCGGAGAAAAGGGGAAACTCATTCACTGTTGGGAATGTCGACTAGTACAGCCTTTTTGGAAAAAAAATATGGACATTCCTCCAAAGACTAGAAATCGAGCTCCCTTTTGACCCAGCCATACCACTCCTGGGAATATACCCTGAGAAGCCAAAAACACATAGCGGAAGCACCATCCGCACTTTTATTTTCATAGCAGCACTATTCACAATAGCCTCTAAGTGTATGTGTTGCAGCCCACAATATGTAAGAGAACGAAAAGAGAGAGAAGGAGAGAGAAAAGAGAAAAAGAACCTGCCATGGAGGCAGGTTATGGGAGGGGGAGGGAATTGGGAATATCGGTGGTGGGAAATGGGCACTGGTGGATGGCAGGGTGCTGGAACACTATGTGACCGAAACCTCCAAACATGAACAATGTTGTAATTGTATATCTCTCGGTGGTATAATAAAATATTAATAAAAAATAAAAATCATTGGGGAAAAATAAAAATCATTGGGGCAGAGCTGGAGAGAGTACATAGGTAGAGGACTTCTTGCTGCCCTGCATGTGACTGACTGATGGGTTTGATACCAGTATCTTATATGGTCTCCCAAGTACCGCCAGGAGTAATTCCTTAGTGCAGAGCCGGGAATAACCCTTGAGCATTTCTGAGTGTGTCCCAAAACAAAACAAAACAGGTAAAATGATTGGGCAGTTTATAGGTTACTAAGTATGATAGTAAAATTCAGTGAAGGGAGGAAGTAAGGAGGAAATTAAAAAAAGGAAGGAAGAAAGAAAGAACGGAACATAGGGCTGAGGGGGTAGCTCAAGTGGTAGAGCACATGGGTACCATGTGTGGCCCTGGATCAGTCTTCAACACTACTTGCCCTCATAGTCCAGGTTAGCCTTGTGGCCTCTGACAGTGAGTTCTGGTTGCTCTCTTCCCCAGTATAGTCCACATCTCTGGGTGGAGCAAAATAGTGAGTAGTCCCACCTGTCGAGCATAACACCTCTGGGTGTGGCCTCTATAAGAAAAAGAAATAAAAATCATCTGTTAAGTTATTAATTTTCATACGTGAATTGGTCTCCATTAAAATTTCTCTGTTTTTGTTACTGCTCACTTGATCACTTGAATCCCGTTATTCATCGATTTGCTCTAGCGGGCGCCAGCAACATTTCCATTGGACCCTATCACGTGCCAATGTAGCCCAATGGCATCTGGTTGATTCAGGAATATGAAGAGCCTCAAACCGTTCCTTCAGGGTCTTGACAAGGAAGTATGACCATCTTGTAGGTGGGCGGCCACGTGATCTTTTGACATCCCGTGGGATCCTGTCGGTAACGGTTCTAGTCCAGCGGTTGTCTCCAAATCGCATTACATGTCCAGCCCATCTGATTTTCGATGCCTTGGCAAACGAGACAGCATCCCTGATTCTGGAATAGCGATGGAGGTCTGAACTTCGATTCCTTCTCTCACTTGAGTGAGGTGTGATAGTCCAAGCATAGCTCTTTCGATTCCTCTCTGGGAGACCTGAATAGCATTCTCATCCTGCTTTAGTAGGGCCCAAGTCTCTGAGGCGTATGTTAATGCAGGGAGAATGGTGGAGTCAAAGAGATGTGCCCAGAGCCGGAGGTTCTTTGTCCTTTTTAGCTATTTCTTTGATGCCTTTGAAGGCATTCCATGCCACTCTTTTCCTCCTGCGCAGCTCAGGTTTTAGGTCTTTCATCATGTTGATTTCTTGACCTAGGTACACGTAACTGCTGCATTCAGAAATGTTTGTTCCATTGAGAGTGAATGGGACCTCTGGAACTAGTTCATTTTTCATAAACATGGTTTTCTTTAGATTCATCTGTAGACCTATCTTTCCACATTCTCGGTTGAAGTCAGCCAGCATTTGACCCATGGCCTAGAATGGAACGAACAGGAGTGGGAGACTATCTGAGTTCATCATGTCCACCAAGACCATTCATGGGAACTCACAGTTCCAGAAGGCTGAAGCGAAATGTTGAATATGGGAATCTCCTGGCGGACAGTTCCGCAATGAAATTGACCACATCATCTTCAATCGACGGTTGTGTCTGACTGGTGTTGCTGTCGTCCCCAGATTCCAAACAGGATCGGACCACCGTCTCCCTTCATGCAAAATTCTACTTCCCGCAATGGGGAGAAAAGGCTGCAAAGTTTAAGAAGAGAACCCCAGAACGACCACCAACTGGGAACTCTTTGGCACCATTGCAGCAACGTGGGGAAGATACAATCATTGACGACATCAATGAAGAATACAACCAATGGTTCAGCACCTCCATGATTGTGCGAAGAATGCCGAGAGAGAAGACACAAAAGGACGCTTGTCTTCAGAAACTCTTGAGCTCATTCGCCAACGTGACAAGGCGCGAGCCTCAGGAGACCAAATGCTAACATCGAAGCTTGCTAAACGGTGCAGAGAAGTGATAAAAGATGACCTAAAAGACAGAAGAGCAGAAATACTGGAAGATGCAGCAGAAGCCGGGAAAAGCATTCGCACCAGTCCGCCTGTCCTTTGCCAACTATACGACCAAGGTGACTGCCCTCCGACGCCCTGATGGATCTGTCACATCTTCCAGAAAGACAATGGAGAAGATCATCCATGACTTCTACTCAGATCTCTTTGATAGCCACATCCACCTGCCCACATACCAAATTCCACAGGATAGATATGTCATTCCCAATGTTCTCCCTTCTTAAATTCGACATGCCATCTCGTTGGTAAAGAAGGGAACAGCACCAGGCCCAGACAAAGTCAGACCCGAACACCTGAAGAATCTCTCGTCTGTACTCATCATACACTAGCTCGGCCCTTCACACGCTACCTGTCCAAATGCTAGGTGCCCTCCCATTGGAAAACCAGTAGGACAGTTCTACTGTTCAAGAAGAGAGACATTCACGACATCGGCAACTATCACCCCATCTGCCTGTTGTCCATCATCTACAAGCTGTTCACACGAGTCATCCTGAACAGGATTGTCAGAACACTAGATGAAGGACAACCATGCGAGCAAGCAGGCTTCCGGAAAGGATTCAGCACAATCGACCATATCCACACAGTAACCAAACTCATTGAGGTTTGTAGGGAGTATAAGATGCTGCTCTGTCTCACGTTCATTGATTTACAGAAAGCCTTTGATTCTGTGGAAACTGATGCAGTCATCGAAGCCCTAGTCAAACAGGGGTGTTCAGACCCAATATATCAAGATCCTTCGTGAGCTAGCTGTATTACGGATTCACCACCAGGATCTCACCATTCTTCAAAGAAGTGATCATTGATGTCAAAAGAGGGGTTCGACAGGGTGATACCATTTCACCAAAACTCTTCAGCGCCACCCTCGAGAATATCATGCGACAATTAGAATGGGAAGGAATGGGAGTGAAGATAGGACGGTCGGCAACTACAATCCACCTCTGCTTCGCTGATGACATCGTTCTTTGTTACTGTTAGCCTTTTTAAATTTTTTTAAAACTTTATTTAAACACTGATTTACATATGCTCACAATTTGTAAATTGTACAAATTGTACAAAAAGTACAAAAAATTTACTTGCTTTAGGTATTCAGTATTTCAACAGCAGTTACACCACCAATATTCCCTTACTGCCACCAAAGTCCCTAGTTTCCTACCCATCTCCCAAGCCTCCCTTAGCAATAACTAATTAATTTATTTTATATTGCTTATTACAACATATTTCTCATCACTATGAGAAATAGCGTTGCTAAAGTCGTGACCTTTTTTACCAAGCTGTTATGTGTAAGTTGTGCCTTCTGTGTTATTGCTTTCACTTATTGAACTTAGTGAGCTTCTACTCAATTTTTTAAAAATTTTATTTTATTTTTTTATTTTTTAATATTTTATTATAGCACTGTTAGTATGCAATTACAAGATGTTTATGTTTGAATTTTGGTTCTACAGTGTTCCAACACCCATCCCTCCAACCCTGCCCGACTCCCATCACCAATGTCCCCATCTCCCTCCCCCTTCCCCCAGCCTGCCTCTGTGGCACTTTCTTTATCTTCTTTCTCTCTTCTCTCCTCGCTTCCTACTCCATTTTTTTTAACAAAAGTTGTTTGTGTTAATTTGTTACAGATATTCAATATTCAACCCCAGTCTTACCACCATTGCAACTTCCCACCACCATTATTTCCAATTTTCCCAACCACTCCTTAAACCGCCCCTATAGCAGACCCTTAATAATTTATTTTATATTGCTTGTCATAGATAATTTGCCAAAAATGATCAAGAAATGTTTTCTTTTTTAAAAATTTTTATTTTTTATTATACCACAGTGAAACATACAGTTATAAAGGTGTTCCTAATTGGTTCTTGGTAATGCAGTATTCCAGCACCCATCCCTCAGCCAGTGCCCCATCACCACCACCAGTTTACCCACACCCCCTCCCACCCACCCCCAGGCTGCCTCAGTAGCAGGTACCCCTTTTCCTCTCTGTCTCCCTCTGTCTCTCTCTCTGTCTCTCTCTCTGCATCTCTCTCCCCCTTCTTTTTACACATTGTGGCTAGCCCTGCAGACATTTAGGGTTTATCATGTAAGTCCCTCATGTAATTAGGGTTTATCATGTAACTCATATTCAATGGTGAGTTCTAGTCTGACATTACCATTGCCCGCACTCAGTTAAACACTGGTATATATTTATATACCATTAACGAATGAATTCATTCTATATCTGTCTTTTTCCTTCTGACTAATTTCACTCAGCATAAGTCTCCATGTCCATCCATTTGCAGGTAAATTTCACAATTTCGCCTTTTCTGACAGCTGCATAGTATTCCATCGTGTAGATGTACCACAGTTTCTTTAGCCAGTTTTCTTAGAAGAAAGTTTGTAAAGATTGTTAAATCTCACCATGAATTCATTAAGCCTTTGTATAAGAAATCACAGATATGTTGTTACAGGATAGGCATTGTGTTTATATATTTTGTTATTGGTTGCCTTCTACTTTACATCCTATTAAATATGGTGTGCTACTTAATACATCAGTATTGTATCTTTTGAGATGTTGCTCCAGGAATTTGAAAATCTTTAACTTTAATGATAAAGTTGGAGTTAAATTTTTAATTGGGTGGTGGCTTTGGACATGGACATGACTGCCAGGCTTTCTGGAAGAACAGGAAGATGGGGGAGGAATGAGCTCATCCTCAACTCCATAGAAGCCTGGAGGATTTCAGTCACAAAACCCCAAGATACATTTCCATTGGACCCTATCACGTGCCAATGTAGCCCACTGAGATTTTCAATGGATTAATTTCTGGAGCTCTATAAAAACGAAAAAAAACAAACGAAACGAAAAGCTCTCCAGGAGCTTATCTGAACAGTGGAGTCTGGCCTTGAACATGGTGGTGATTGTGTAGTGTGGAGGTTTTTGGTTACTGGAGCTCTGTTTGGAGACTGGGGAGGTTCACCTGTCCCCATCCAAGGTGCCCCAGTAAACTCAGCCTGGTATGGGGGCCAGGAGCATTTCTGCTGTTAGCTTATTTTAATGAAGCAATGAGAAAATTATTCAATGAAGCATTGAGAGGTTTCTGAAAAGGGATTAAAAACGTGATAAAATAAACAAAAACAAATCTGTCTGAGGCGATTAAATACACATATGGAAAGATAGGCATATCTTTTTTTTTATTCACCAACATGGTAAGGCGTAAGCCTCAGGTAAACAAATGCTAACATCCACGCTTGCAAAGTAGTGCAGAGACGCGATAAAGGAAGACTTCAAGGAAAGAAGTGCAGAAGTGCTGGAGGATGCAGCTGTCGTCCCAAAATTCCAAACAGGATCAGACCACCATCTCCTTCGTGCAAAATTCTACTTCACACAACGGGGAGAAAAGGCTGCAAAGTTTAAGAAGAGAACTACAAGAATAACCACCAACTAGGAACTCTTTGGCACTATTGCAGCAACGTGGGAAGATGCTATCATTGACGACATTGATGAAGAATACAACTGACTGGTTCAACACCTCCATGATTGTGCGAAGAATGCCGAGAGAGAGAAGGACACAAAAGGACGCCTGTCTTCAGAAAAAAAAAAAAGAAGTGGCTTTGGAAGGCAACTTAGGAACCACTGGTGAAGATTTCTTTTTCTGACTTGAAGACACCTTTTCCCAGGAAATATATATATATACTTTTCAGCTTTTTTAATGTATATTAAAATTTTAATATTTTAATATAAAATTAATTGTATTAATTTTTATATATTAAATATTAAGCATATTTAATATATAAATTTATATATACATTAAATATATTAATTTTAATATACATTAATATAAAATTAAATATATTAATTTTGGGACGACAGCGACATCAGTTAGGCAAAACCTTCGACTGAAGATTATGTGGACAATTTCGTTGTGGAGCTGTCCACCAGGAGATTCCCATGTCCAACGTTTCAATTTAACCTTTTAGAACTGTGAGTTGCCATGAATGGTCTTGGTGGCTGTGATGAACTCAGATAGTCTCTCACCCTGTTCCGTTACATTCCTAGGCCATGGGTTTCGATGTGGAGTTCTTCTGCCGATCTTCTCGGTCCTATCTTGGCATTGAAATCACCGACTGATTGTGTAGAAGGTGTGATCATTTTTATAGAACTCCAGTTCTATGTAGAATTTCTCAATTTCTTCTTCCTTGTATGTGAATGAATGTTGGTGCGTAGACAACGAAGATAGAAACTGCTGGCAGTGGGCCACATCCCTTCAAGTGTAATCGTCCTATCTGGTTTGTTAGGCACTCAAATGAATCAATGTTCACGGCCATGTTTGTGTAGACAAGGACACCGACTCCACCGGCACCTCTTTCGTCATGTGTTCTGAGAAACAGTTCTTCTCAGATGTCAAAGACGGCGTGATGTGATTGACGTCTCCTCATCTCAGTCAGACCAATGATGTCATACATGATCATTTGTGCTTGCACTATCAGGTCCTCAATATATGCTTCCAATGCCAACGAACATGCATTGAAAGTACAGACAGTCATTTTAGTCCTTCTTTGTTTTGGCAGTTTAGTATGGCCCTGAGATTTTATCAGGCCCTCTTTGTTCGTCCTTAGTGCTGTCGTATTAAGGATTCTTTCATGGTCAGGAAGATAAACATTTTTTATTACTGGTTTTGGCATATTGAATATGCATCGGACAGCTTGCCAGGCTCTACTGTGTGGGTGGTATACATACATACATACATACATATATATATATATATATATATATATATATATATATATATATATATATACACCACCTGCACGGCAGGTGGTATACACACACACATATATACTTATATACTTTTCAGCTGTGTAGTCCGGTTATTTATGTGGACCCTTTCTTCCTTCCTGATGAATGATTGCAGAGCTATAAACTTTCCTCTCAACATGGCTTCTTTCCTCTTAACCCGGCTTGCCAAACCCCTCTTTTGACACTAATGATCACTTAGTTTTTTTCCCCTTGGGTATTTTTTTTAAATTTTTATTATACCACCATGAGATATACAATTACAAGGATGTTCATAATTGGGTCTCTGTCACATAGTGTTCCAGCACCCAGCCCTCCATCAGTACCTCATTTCCACCACCAATGTCCTAATGCTTCCTTCCACCCAACCTAAGAATGCCCCTATAACAGGCACCTTTTCTTTCTCTCTATCTCTGTCTCTGTATTTCTCTCTCTCTCTCTCTTCTGTTACACGTTGTGGCTTGCATTACATATATTAATAGTTTATGATGTAAGTCTCTATGTGTATATTTAATAGTGAGTTCTAATGTAACATTATAATTCCTCATTCCCCATCAGCCTTCCCAGTTTCTTGCAACTACAATGATCATTATAGTGTATAAATGTGAAAGATCCTGGGAAGGACCCTAATCCTAAACTACATTATTATGTAAGATTCTTTTTTTTTAAGTATTTTATTATACCACCGTGAGATATACAAATAAAAAGATATACAATTAAAAAGTTCATGTTTGGGTTTTGGTCATACACCCGTCCCTCCACCAGTGCCCATCTCCCACCACCAACATCCCTGGTTCCCTCCCCCTTCCCCAGCCCACCTCCATGGCAGGTTCTTGATTTCTTTCCTTTTCTCTCTCTTTCTCTTTTCCTTCCCCTCCAGACTATGGATTACAGAACATACATTAAAAGGTTTTCATGTGTATCCCCTGCCTCTATTTAATGCTCAGTTCCAGGTTGGCACTAGTACCCTCGACAATTATGCGGCCGCCAGAGCGGCTGCTGGCGCAGCTGTGGGTCTAGACTGTCCCTTGTCTGGTGCTACTGGCTGTGAGCCCGTAACCATACCTGCCAACCTGGAGGAGGAGGTGCCCTATTCCTCCAAGTCTGGTCAGCATGGCACCCCCATGGGTCTGCTAACCCTAGGATCTTTGTTGGCCTCAGCCAGGTGCTGAGTCATTTCCTCTGAGACTCTATGGGCTGCTCCACATAGGACGAGTGGTGCAGCTGTACGTCTGATCTGTCCCTTCTCTGGTGCTGCTGGTTGAGAGCCTGTAGCCACACCTACTGACCTAGAGGGGGAGGTGATTATTAGTTTAAATTGGTTTCTTGGATTTTCTATAATTTTATGTGGTACTGGAACAATAAAATCTGTAAGGAATTATTTGTAATAATATAGGATACTATAGAATATCAATAATAGTGTCAATAACAGCTTGAGGATTGCTATTGATTATGTTTATTGTATGTTTGTATATTATATGTTATTTGTAATAGTTAAAGATACTAAAGTTTGAGAATATATACTACTTTTTATATTGGAACAGATTTAAACTTATTAAAAGTATAAAAATAAGTTTGAATTTAAGAGTTACTATTTTTATTTAGGTTGTATGTCACATATTTATATTCTATGACAACTTAAAAGATTGAAAACAGTTTTATGGGATAAATAAAAGTGGTAACAGAAAGTATATAGGTTGTAAAGATATGTAATTGAGAAATATTTAATTAATAAATTATATATATTTTCAGATATTACAGCATTATTAACATATTCTTTTTTTATTATATAGTTATCAAGACAATGAAAGATCATTTGATTGGTTTCTTCCACCGGCTCCATTGATTTCAGAAATTCCAGATACTCAATCATTAGAGGAAGAACTAGAAATGCTAGGTAAATTATCCCATTATTTGTGAGGCCAAACCCATGTAACTCATGTTTATGTCAGAAACCTAGTAATAAATTAAAAATATAAATTATTTTGATTTAGTAGGATAAAATGAGACTTCCCATCCAAAGTGGTGCTTTTTAAATATTAAAATTTAAATAGTTTCTCTCTTTGTATTACACATATATGCACATAATTACTCATGATATAATTGTTATAGACATTTAATATTCCAACACCAATTCCATTACCTATGTGAGTTTTCATCCATCATTGTCCCCATTTTACCAACCACCCTAAAGACTGCTTCTTATCAGGCACAAAAATAATTTATTTTATATTACTTCTTTTTTCTTTTTTGGGTCACACCCAGTGATGCTCAGGGGTTACTCTTGGCTCTGCACTCAGGAATTACTCCTGGCGGTGCTCAGGGGACCATAATGGATGCCGGGATCGAACCCGGGCTGGCATAGGCCGGCTGCATGCAAGGCAAATGCCCTACCCGCTGGGCTATCACCTCCGCCCCTATTTTATATTACTTGTTACAACTAAAGGGTTACTGAGATTATAAAAAAAAATTAAGTAAAAAGAATTTGTGACAATTGTTTTATTTTACCATCAGGTCATAAGTTCTTGTGTGAGGGTTTACTAACTTGTTCCTTGCTAGTTGAGCGTTTATTGTTATTGTATAGCTTTTATGTCACTTTCCCATCTAATTTGGTGTGCTCTTTTGGGATGTCAGTTTTGCAGAATTTGGAGGTTTTGCTCCAGAAACTCCAGGATATGTAATTGGGCTGTGAGTTAACATCAGCAGGTTGTGTACTTGGCCCACTCTCCTCCAGAGGGGTCCCAGTGTATTCATTTTTGAGACCAATATACACTAGTGAATATATGTGAGTGACTTGCATCTCTTTTGAGATTTAATTGTGAGTCTGTAAAATTGGGCGATGGATGAGCTTACAAGGTGGGACGTGGGTGTGGCTGCTGGGGAAGTACTCAGCCTAAAAACTGGTGTACCTGAAACTGTGGGCAGTTTGGCATCTCTGCCCAGATTAATTGTTGGAGTCGCAGTGGAGTTGGGCCATTGGCATGGCTGCAGTAGTGAATGTGGGTGTAGCTGCTTGGGCTTCAGCTTGGCAGGGACACAGCCTGACCCTGTTCCAAGGGTGCCCCAGAGTTTTCAGCCAGGAAACCTGTGTACCCTAGAATTTTTGCATTTTGGTTGAATCTCTTCCAAGATTTAATTTTGAGTCTGTAAAGCCAGACTGATGGATGAGCTTGCCTAGAGGTAGTTGTGGAACTGGTAGTCTTATTTTTAATATTTTGAGAAATCTTAGTAATCTTTCCCATAGAGGTGAGACCATTTCACATTTCCTCCATGAGGGATCTATTTTCTCTACATTCTGAAAAGTATTTGTTCTAGTATTTTTTATTCTGGGTCATCTTCACAGAATAATGACCTCAATGCTATTTTGACTTACATTTCTCTCATAATAAGTAATAGTGAGCATTTCTTCATGTGCTTATAGGTTATCTGTGTGTTTTCTTTGGTGAAGTATCTGCTTAGTTCATCCTCTTCTGTGTGACTTTATTGATGATTTTTGTGAGATTTTTTATATTTAGAAATCTAGACAACCCATTTTTTTTAGATATATGATATATAAATATTTTCTACCATTCAGTAGGGTGTTTTTCTGTTTTAATGATAGTTTCTTTTCAGTACATTTTAAAAATTATTTATTTTAAACAGATTTTTCAGTCTTTTAGCATGATGTAATTCCATTTCTTAATTTTTTGCTCTGTTTTCCTAGCCAAGTACAGTCCAGTCCCTAAAAATATATTTTATTTTAAAGGTTTTTTGTGTGTGTGGTGGCAAGAATTGAATCCAGTACTTCATACATGTAAGGCTGCAAGGCATGTGCTCTACCACTGAATTACATCCATCCCAGACATTTATACGATTTTTTAAAAAATATTTATTATACCACCATGAGATATGCAGTTACAAAAGCGTTCATATTTGGGTTTCAGACATACAGTGTTCCAGCACCTATCCTTCCACCAGTGCCCATTTCCCACCACCAATGTCCCTGATTCCTCCTCCTCAGCCTGCGTCTATGGCAGGCAGTTTTCACTTCTCTCTCTCTCTCTCTCTCTCTCTCTGTCTTTCTCTCCCTCCCTTCTCTTACACATTGTGCCTTGCAATACTACATTTAGAGATTATCATGGTTTTGAGTTAACTTTTGTTATTGGTGTGAGATTATTATGATTCAATTTCCACCCTTTGAATGTAGCTATCTAGTTTCTCCAACACCATTTGTTGAAGATTCATTTTTCTCTTATGCTTTTGGCTTCTTTGTTATAGACAAACTCTCCATATTAGAGAGGTTGGTCTCTCAATTCAATTTTGAGTGTCTTTATTTTGAATTTTTTGTTTTATGAGAGAACATGTAATAATTAACACAATCTATTTTGTAGGTCAGGAAAAGTGGCCAAAAATGTTAACATCAAATTTAAACATAACTGATGAAGACACAAATTTCATTTTGCCAACACAAAAATTTCAATTTACCTTCCCCTCTTATAAAAATAACAAAAATGATCAGAATTTAGACGTGGCAGTGAACAATGACGTATCAAATGTTGCTATCAATTTGAGTTCATCTCAGAAATACAGAAGCCAGTTTGACACTAAGGTAGCACCTGAGAAAAATGTACAAGAAGATGCAAGCTTGATTAATTTTTGCAGAAGATAAAGGAGAGAGCCCATCAGTTTTTCGAAAAAGGTAATTCATTAAATGAAATAGTATTATGAATAAAGTTGAGTATATGTGTATTCAAAAAAGTTTGAAGTATAATAGGATATGCATGAGAAAAGCATCAACAACAAATGGAGGACAGGAGAGATAGTATAGTGTGATAAGTCACTTTCTTGCCTTACTCATAGCTGACCACTGTTCAATCTCCTGTACCACATATCGTCTCCTAAAACTCCATTTTAAGTGAAGAACCAGGATTAAGCCCCTGAGCATTACCAAGTATGGCCTCAAAGGGACAACAAACAAAAACAACAAATGGAAGAGTCTGCATACCAGATGTTCTGATAATGGATTCTAGTCACAGGTTGTTTCAGAGAGTTAATGTTTTAATGGGCAAAAGATAGCTAATAAATAACTGGAAAGAATTGATCAAAATATATTAGAACATGATAGTATTCTGATGAAGTATGTATGGTTAGAGCAGAGATTCTCAAACTTTCTATGATTAGAACCCATTTTTATAGTTAAAAATGATTGAAGATTCTCAAAAAGTGGTTGGTTAAGAGAGTGAAGAGAGTGATTGAAAATAGAGAGAAAAAAAACTGTGTATCACCAATATCCAAGGTCAAGTGAAACATATATCAGGAGGTCTTGTCAAAGGTGTAAATTATCACAAACGTGGGAGTCAGGAGGCTAGGTAAGACAGAAAATGGAACAATGTGCTAACAACTGTCGAGGGTACTAATGCCAACCTAGAACTGAGCATTAAATAGAGGCAAAAGATACACATGACAACCCTTTAATGTATGTTCTGTAATCCATAGTCTGGAGGGAAAGGAAAAGAGAGAGAAATGGAAAGAAATAAAGAACCTGCCATGGAGGAGGGCTGGGGAGGGAGGAGGGAACCGGGGACGTGGGTGGTGGGAGATGGGCACTGGTGGCGGGATGGGTGCTGGAACACTGTATGACCAAAACCCAAATATGAACTTTTTAATTGTATATCTTTGTAGTTGTAAAAATAAAAAAAAATTTTAAAAAACTGCGTATCAGGAAATGAAAATCTATAAAGTCTTGGAAGCAGACCGTCACAAATGGAGTTAAATAATTTTTAGAAAAGTAAATATAAGAATTCATTAGTAAATGTAATAGGTTACGATTTAAGATATTGATCTACATTTTTTTTGTTTGAATAAACCATAATTTAGTACATATACCTCTGCAGCAAACACAAATAAACCATAATCTATAACTATTTTTGAAGGGACAAATTTTATCTAGTTTCCCATATTATAAGCATTTGTTCTAAGTGTAAAACTTGCTTTTATTTTGTTTTTCAGGTTATTTAAAATATCTGACAATATGCATAGAAGTGTTATTTCTAATGATAGTGAAAACCTGGACTCTCCTGTTTGTTCAGGAAAAATTGTCCAAACAGAAATGAACAAAGGGAAATCATGGAAATGTAACAATAATAAACAAAAATCTCAGTATTCAAACAATAAAATGTTTTCAGTAAGTGATACTTTTCCTGAATCTACCATAAAAGGCTTGTACAGAACATCATCTTTTCCATCTGCATCCCTGCATCATGAAATTCAAGGTAATTCTTTGTTTTTTTCAGTTAATTTTATAAAATTACAACTATTTTTTTGGGGGTCACACCCGGTGATGCTCAGGGGTTACTCCTGGCTCTGCACTCAGGAATCACTCCTGGCGGTGCTTGGGGGACCATATGGGATGCCGGGATCGAACCCGTGTTGGCCGCATGCAAGGCAAATGCCCCACCCGCTGTACTATTGCTCCAGCCCCTATTTTGTATTTCTTGGCATAAAGAAGAATACAAAAATATAGTAAATTCGAGTTGGTAATTTGTAAATGCAATTCCTGCATTCCTATGGTATTTGTATTTTTTAAAACTGTGCTCCAGTATTGAAAGACTGCTCTCAATATAAAATATAAGTTATTGAAATGATTTTTATTGAAAACATAAAGGAATGTTCATGTAAAGATGTAGTATTCTTTTTTAGGGTTATCAGAAACTGGCTTAGATTCTTTGAAGCCTGTCACAGAAATTCGTATCCTTTAAATTTTTCTTTTTACTACTTGTTATATTTGGAGAATTATTACCATTTTGTTCAGACACTTTGTTTCATTGAATCCCTACTTATTTTAGTCAGCAAGGAGGGAAAAGTAAGTCTTTTGAGTTATTTATGTAAAAGCCAATATGTCTGCTAGTGCTAAACAAAGTGTCACCTACAGACATACATACGCTTACTCTTTTTCCCTTTCAAACCCACACATACACACAAACACATACATACCCCCCCACACACACACACATACACAAGCATGCTCGTTCTTCACAACCGTATCCTCTAATCCATAGAACAAAACCACTGGCTGTCTCTTAACCTCTGCATTATGGGGCAAATCAGAGAGAGCCATTGTGCAACTGGGAGAGCAGGTGCCTACTCAGCTGCCTCTGGTACTTAACCCAGTGTCCCTTTGGCTGGAATGCTTGCCAATTCCTCTACATACTTCTTAGGCTGAGATCCTGAGGAACCAAGATGGAAAATGATTTCTGAAAGCAGCCTCAGAATATTTATTGATCTAAAAACTACATGTATTGAAGACCCAGCAGTGAATAAAACTGAAAGCATTTTTGCCCTCATCAAATCGCGTATTCTCTGTGCAATACAGAAGATGTAGTTTAGCATTTTAGTAACCATGTGCTTGAAAGAAGTACTAAACAAAACTAAGCAAATAATGATAATGTATTTATTTACTTTAAACAAAAAATACCAGTTATATGCAAAAAAAACCCCCACAAGGCGCACATGTTGCCTGGGCTCACATGTTGCCTCTTGGCGCTATGCTGCAAGGACACTCATGCTGCCTGAGCCCATGTGGCCAAGCACATGTGGTGCCTGAGCACGTGTGTTGCCCACATCTCCCCTCTTGAGATGTGTACTTTCTCTTTTTACTCGCGCTCTCCGCCTTTGGAGTAGCCAGCGTTCTCCCTTGAGCGCGTTACTCTCTCTCTCTTTTACTTTCTCTCCCCCTTCCCTCTCCAAAAACCTCCTCAATAAAACCTATTTTACTTCAAAAAAAAAAAAAACAAAAAAAAACCCACAAAAAAACACAAAAATGTCTTGTAAACGAACTAGTTTGTGAACTGTTAAGGTCTATGAAAAGATGTATAGAAATGAGATTTATGTTACTGACTGAACTCTGAGCATTTTTACCTACAAGTTGATACAGTACTCAGCCTGATTATAGTGGCTCTAAGTGGGATGAATGAATAGTCATTACATATTCTATAGAGTTTTTTTACCAAATGCAATACTTTTGAAAGAAATAAAATTACAGTTTTTACATACAAGCTATAAATTATAGTTTATACATAATAAATGCTGGATTTTGAGATGACTACAAGAGTATGCTACCCGCACGGCAGAGCCTGGCAAGCTACCCATGTCGTATTTGATATGCCAGATACCAGTAACAATTATAGACCTCATTCCCACGACCTGATGGAATGGTTTGAGGCTCTTTATGTTCCTGGAGCAAGCAGGTGTCCTTGGGCTCTACTTGCATGAGACAGGTCATATGGAGATGTTACTGGTGCCCACTCGAGCCAATCGATGATGAACGGGAAGACAGTGATACATATTTATATGTTTAAACATTTCTAGGATGTATTTTTGGTTTTATATGAAACATTTAAACTATGATTTAAAAAAGTTATTCACAATACAGTCTTAGGTATTCAATGTTTCAATACTAGTTTCTTTCCTCCAGCAGTGTCCCCAGTTTCTCACCTACCCTCACAAGCATATTCCCTTAGCAGGCACAAAATAATTTACTTTACATGACTTGTTACATATCTTGTTATATATCTTGTAATGATGTAATTAAAGTTATTGTCTGAGGATTTACTGAACTGTTAATTGCTAGTGAGTCTTTTATTATATTGTTTTCACTCATTGAGCTTAGTGGGCTTCTACACAACTTTCTCACCTACCTTTTTTAAAAAAAAAAATTTTTTGGTTACTCCTGGCTCTTCGCTCAGGAATTAGTATTCTTGGTGGTGCTCAGGGGACCATATGGGATGCTGGGCATTGAACATGGGACGGCTGCTGTCACTGTCACTGTCTTCCCGTTCATCATCGATTTGCTCGAGCGGGCCCCAGTAACATCTCCATATGTCCTGTCTCATGCTAGTAGAGCCCAAGGGCATCTGCTTGCTCCAGGAAAACATAAAGAGCCCTCAATCCATTCCGGAATGAGGTCTATAATTGTTACTGGTATTTGGCATATCAAATACAACACGGGTAGCTTGCCAGGCTCTGCCGTGCAGGTAGCATACTCTTGTAGTCATCTCTAAGTCCAGCATTAAGGAAATACTATTAATGTTATACTATGCTTTGGTGCAGGGTTGCACTCTTTTTTTTTTTCTTTGTGGGCCACACCCAGCATTGCTCAGGGGTTACTCCTGGCTCTGCACTCAGAAACTACTCCTGGCGGTGCTCAGGGCACCATATGGGATGCCAGGGACTGAACTCAGGTTAGACGCATGCCAGGCAAACACCCTACCCGCTGTGCTATCGCTCCGTCCCAGGGCTGCACTCTTGACCCTGGTGCTTACATAGATTTTGGCTGTAGAGTCTGCAGGGTGTCAGCTCTTGGTCACAGTGCTCGCACATACTCTACAAACTGTACTATCACTCCAGCCCTTATCTAACCTTCAGTGGTTTTTTTTTTCTGGGCTGTCAGCTCTGTAAAGTTTGGAGGTGTTCTGCAGCTGCAAAGCCTTAGGAGCTTTGGAGCAGCGACATCATCTGCCTGCATCTCTCTGAGATCAATTCTGAAGCTGGGCAAGTTCTCTGGTGACCTGGATGTAGGTAGGTGGAGTGCTGGGCCTTTGGCAGGGTGGACACTTAGTCTGCCCCCACCCACAAAGCTTCAGAGATCTGAGTCCACCAGTTTCTAGACCTTCCTGGAATAACTAACTTAGCTGCTGGCATCTCTTTGAGATCAGTAGTAAAGCTGGACCTAGATGTAAGTATTTTGAATATGTACATGAAAGTAACATCTACTTTGATAGTTTGCTTTTCTTTTTGGCCACACTCATCAGTATTTAGGGCTACTCCTGGCTCTATACTCAGGTATTACTCCTGGTTATGCTTAAGGGATCAAAAGTGATAATAAGTATTGAACCCGGTTCAGTTGTATTCTAGATAAGAAACCTACCCATTATATTATCTCTCAGCTTTTTTTTTTACTTTTTTCGATACCTAGTATATGTGCACTTATTCTATTACTGCACCTCATTAGCTACATATCTATTTTCCTATGATCCGTAAACTCATTGAAGGTGGGGACCATACTTAATTCATTTTTCTCATCTCAAATACATTGAAATAAAGATAAAGTGAGGTAAATGTTTTGATAAAGGAATAGCCTTGAGTAAGGATCAGGGTTAAAAAAATATGGAGTATGTATGGGAAAAATAAGCATTCCAGTTTGGTTAAAATTAAATATATTATTGAGTATCAGGAAATAATGTTATGTAGGATCAGACTAATATTCTGAATATGTACAGAGGTCAAAATTTTTTTGTTTATAGTTTAAAAAAATCTATTAATCAGAATGTAGATAGAATACATGCTCTGTATATAAAACACCCTTAGTATCTATCACACACAACACATACACAAAGTATTAAGCAATGAAGAGTAACAATACAGTTTTAATAAGTCAAATTGTATTATTAAATCTGCTTTAGGAATATGAATGAGTTGCTAAAAGCTAGAGAATGCTTTAAAATTTGTAAAAGTTATTGTCTAGCTGGCAAAACAAAGTGAACTCCAGCTTTTAGACAATTCTCTAAAAGCTAAACTAGAGAGATTTTAGGGTACAGTGATTTAAATTCTAGATACATTGTGAACTGAGATAAAGTATGGTTAGAAATATTTGAACACATGAATTGTTGCCTCCAGAGCAGACAGTTTAACTGAGTTAGAGTAGTTGGGATATTTAAATTATGTACAAATGATAATATATAACTTTTTAAGGAAGGGGTTCCCACTCTTGACAGTACTCAGAGCTACTCCAAGCTTGTTACTTGGGGAACACTCTTGGGTGCTTGGGGGACCATGTAGCACTGGGGATTGAATGCGGGCATGTAAACCATTGAGCTATGTCTCTGACCCAGATAAGTTTTTTTTTCACTCCATTCCATTCCGTTCTGTTCCATTCCATTGCGTTCCATTCCATTCTGTTCCATTGTATATATAATGCATTATATATGCATTATATATATTTGCCACATGTTTATACTTTTCACCTCAGAATACTCTTGGGGAAAAAGATTCATAATATTTTTTGACTCTGAGTCATCTCTAGGTATATTTCCGTGTTCCTCAAATGGGGGTCATGCAGTCCCTTATGGGCCCTCAGAATATCTCAGGGAACTAAAGCATGAGATTAGGGGGCCAATCAATAGTATAGAGGTCAAAGAAAGGAAACAAGGTCAGAGAGGTTCCCCCAGTAAGAAAAAGGATAAGAAACAATTAGATTCTCTTGTGATCTTAAAAGAATGTTTCAGTAATATTTCCTGCTATCAGGCTTTCTCTCTCCTTTGCTCCTTTATTCAACATTTCATTTCTTTAGTTGTTCTTTCACTTCCATCAGTTGCATGAATCCACTATCCCAAAGTCTTACTTAATTACTCTATTTAACTCTAATCCTGAGCTGCCACCCAAGCCTTTCCAATTTACCTTTCCATTCCTAATATTATGAATATTACTATTCCTAATTCCACTCTCCTTACTGACTTCTTTATATATTTATATATTTCATTTTGTATATTTATATGTTGTTACAATAATTCAGATATATTTATCTCCCCATTCTATCACAAAAATGTAACTCTTTAGGGGCAAGGATTCGTTACCAATTTTCTTAAGTGGTATTCAAAATACCTATAACAGTTACTGTCACACAATAAGTACTCAATTAATATCACTTTATATTTATTAAATCAAGCAGAAAAATTCATAAATCCTCATTTTATTTCTAGTCATACAGTGTCAGAATAGTACTAAAACAAAAATGTAATTTTGGACTTGGCAATCCATCACCTTCTGAAGAAATCTCACTTTTCCTACAAAATATGTCCCTTTCTATAAAATATTTATTTGTAACAAGGCCACAAGATAGCCATCGTGCTGTTTTTTCTCTCATTAGGTAGTTCTACAAGAATTTACATCCACAAAACTGAATCTTTGATTCAGAGTAGACACAGAATCAGTTTTCTAGCTCACAAGAAAACTCAATACTAACATTTATTATCACTATCAGTACTTGATATTACATATTTCCTCTCAATCAACAAACCCTCAACAGTATCACTGCAATTATATGTTATAACAGAGAAGAAAAAGATCTGCAGAACTGAAAATGACAAGAGGACTGTCATTTGGCAGGATAAATATGAGCAAATACTGTAAAACATTGAAAAATATTTTTAAGAAGCTGTAATTCATCCCCCAAACTCTCACATTATCATGAATAGCACTGTCTTTCACTTTAATATACACTTGAAAACAATAAACAGTTAATGATATTTTTGAACAAAATAATCAATGCACACAGCAGAAGGCAGTAATCCTTACTAACAAACAAAACAAGAATAATTTTGGCTGAGTCAAATTAAAACACTTAAAATACTTCAAAAGATAATATCAAATAATTTAAATTTCTAGTTAAAAAGCAAATACTTCTTATCATATAGATAATAAAACAAACTCTTTACTAATAACAAATTTCCTATGATTCCACTTTGTTTAGATCACTGAGAGAAGGAAATACAGCAGGACTGATATGCTGAATAGAGAGGCATTAAAGGCTGATTGTATCCAAAGTTATCCAAGGACAGTGGAATAAAGGGCCAGGAGGAATGGTCAAGTTGTGGTTCAGGGAGGGCATCTAGGATTGAGAAGGGCTACTATGCCAAAGATAGTTGGAAATGATCACTGTGGAGAAGAACTGAGTGCTGAAAGTAGGTAAAGCGACAAATATAATAACCTTTCAGTACCTGTATTGCAAATTATAATCCCCCAAAAGAAGAGACACAGAGAGGAGAGACATAGAGACAGAGATAGATAAATAGATAGATAGATAGATAGATAGATAGATAGATAGATAGATAGATAGATAGATAGATAGATAGATAGATAGAGAGATAGAGAGAGAGAGAGAGAGAGAGAGAGAAAGGGGGGAAGTACCTGCTATAGAAGTAGCCTAGAGGAAGGGTGAGGGAGGTAAACTGCAGACACTAGTGGTGGGAAATGTTCACTGGTAAAGGGATGGGTGATGGAACATTGTATGAGTGAATACCAATGATGAACAACTTTGTAACTATGTATCTCACAATGATTCAATTATGGCAATAATTGATTCACATGTGGCAAAGCAAGAACATGTAGTGCCTTGTAGCAAGATATTTTATGCTAAAAGGGGAAATTTGTGGAGATAAATATGTAATCTGATTTAATTTATTGCAGTATTGTTTACTACAAATTATCAACTTTGTGTATCATCATAAAATACAGTATATTATGTATTAAATTTCTGTTTGTTTCCAGATATGCATCTTACATCTGTTAATAAATAGTAAAGCCTCAATTATTGAAACTCATTTTTTTATTTGCTCTATAGCTCTGGAAACTATATAAACATAATATATTCTACATGTAGTATTTAATACATGTAGTTGACAAATTTGACTCAAATTAAAAATAGTGCCATGAAAGTAAAAATGTTTTCCTAACAGACAATAGACTCTTACCTTGGAGAAAGGACAGTTTATTCTTATTAATTAATGCTTTAGAACTTTCTTATTGAGTCAGAATAATTTAAATTCTTGGCCAACTCAACATTAAAATAATTATTTAAAATTATTTTATTATACCACCATGAAATACACGGTGGTATAATACACATGGGGCAGAGCTGCTACTTGCTCTCCCTGTGACCAGCTGATCACAAAGTGTCCGAGAGGGATGGCGGGTTCTAGCCGTGGCCCGCCACCCCAGCAAAGCCTCACAAGAAGCCAGAGGAACCCCCACACCACGAGGCCCACCATTTTCCACATTCAGACTTCCTTCTCCTTACAGCTCCACCCAGCAGAAGAGCTGATCACAGCCTGGCTCACGTGGCTGCAAGCAGCTGCACAGTTCATCAATAAATGCTCGAGTTTTGAGGTGACTACAAGAGAATTCCACCTGCACAGCAGAGCCTGGCAGGCTACCCGTGTCGTATTTGATATGCCAAATATCATTAACAATTGTAGACCTCATTCCCATGACTTTATGGAATGGTTTGAGGCTCTTTATGTTCCTGGAGTGGGCAGATGCCCTTGGGCTATCTCGCATGTGACAGAAAGTATTGAGATGTTACTGGTGCCCACTTGAGCAAATCCTCCCCTCCCTTCTCATCCCCTCCCCTCCCTCTCCTCTCTTCTCTTCTCCTCTCCCCTCCCCTCTCTTCTCTCTCCTTCTCTCTCTCTCTCTTTTTTTTAATTTTTTTATTATACCACCGTGAAACATACAATTACAAAGGTGTTCTTAATTGGTTCTTGGTAATACAGTATTCCAGCACCCATCCCTCCACCAGTGCCCCATTTCCACCACCAATGTACCCCTCCCCTCCCGTATCTTCCTCTCTCTCTCTTACTCTGTCTCTCTTCTTTCTTATACATTGTGGCTTGCAATACATACATTTAGAGGTTATCATGTATATGCCTTTGCCTATATTCAGTGCTCACTTCTAGTCTGGTATTATCATTTCCAGTGATTATTAGCACATTATCCCCTTCTCTGTCTTACCTAACCTCTGACTCCCACACTTGTGGTAGATTCCACCCACTGACACAACTTCCTGATCCATGTTTTGCCTGGCCTTGGATATTGGTATCATACTATTTTATTTTTATTTATTTTTTTTGCTTTGTTTTTTTTGGGTTACTCCTGTCTCTGCACTCAGGAATTACTCCTGGTGGTGCTCAGGGGACCATATGGAATGCCGGGGATCAAACCGGGTTGACTGCTCACAAGGCAAATGCTCTACCTGCTGGACTATCGCTCTGCCCCCCCATACTATTTTATTTTTATATCCTGCAAGTAAATGCAGTCATTCTATATATGGCCAAGTCAATATTGCATACACCCATCATTTAACATGATCAAATTTTCAAGATATCTGTGTTTAATACAACTGTTAACAGTTTCTAAGATATTTTATAGGGTAATGTTTAATTTGTAATTAT
This sequence comes from Cryptotis parvus, assembly GCA_021461705.1. Classification (NCBI taxonomy): domain Eukaryota; kingdom Metazoa; phylum Chordata; class Mammalia; order Eulipotyphla; family Soricidae; genus Cryptotis; species Cryptotis parvus. The sequence goes on from JAJIBD010001588.1 coordinate 60,288, forward strand.
TTAATTTCTTAAAATGTTATCACATTTTGGTGGAGTTTTATGTGTTATTGTTATATCACCACATAGATATAGTTTCACTCTTTTTTTCTGATTTGTATGCCTTTTATTTGTATTTTCCAGTTTCTCTGACTAGAACCTATAATACTATTTTGAATAGAAGTGGCAAGCGTGGGTATTGATGACAGGCCTAGCTAGCTTGGGAGCTTTACTGTTTTATCCACTCATGGCTTAATCTATTTACATGTTCTTAAGCCAGGGTTCATACTAATGAGATGTCTCTTCTATGTAAACACTGATGGATGGTGTGGAGTTACAGAAGTCACCTTGACTCTGAATGAGTATCTTCTGACTTAGTATACATCTACTAAGACTTCTATGTTATCTCAATTGGGCACTGCTCCTCTTTATAGCTACTCCACGCAGCATGGGACAGTTTGAATTTACCACGAGACTACCACCCTGACTACATTGAGACTATCATTTAAGATTATACTCATTTGCCCTCACACAGACGATTGTGACCCTTTCCGTATACAGAGATCGAGATACTCAGAATCACCCTGGTGAAGATAATAAATAAGAAGAACCTTGTGGGTACCATCTAGATTACATGAAGCCCATAAAATTAAGATGTATTACTTTATACCAGCCCCTCTATCTCCCCAGTGTTTTACATAAGAGATAATCTCCAAAGAAGGGATTAGTCCTTGGTGTAATCCTTTGTTTATACCTGTAATAGGGTGTGGCACCACCCTTCTACACTCCTGCTATCTAGAAGCTGTTAGGGTTCTAACAAGACCCTCCCTGAAGTTAGGATTACTTTGGTGTATATAGGGGACTGACTTGAGGTACTCTCCCCTTTTTTGGTAGGACTTTCTCTCAGGTGAGATCCTCTCTTTGGTGGGACTCCTTTCTAGTAGAACCCTCTTTGGTAGGACTCCTTTTTGGTAGGACCAGAAAGAAGTCCTCTTGGAGTAGGACTCTCTCTCTCTCTCTCTCTCTCTCTCTCTCTCTCTCTCTCTCTCTCTCTCTCTCTCTCTCTCTCTCATGGAATCCTCCGGTAGGAGACTTGGGCCCCTCACGTATGGTCTAAGTTCTGACCAGAGCTAAGGTCTTCCATTATATTGGATTGTGGTGGTAGAGCTTTTGTACTATTAAAAGCCATTTTGGAACTGCACTGGACTCGTGAGTTTTCACCTGTTAGCGGCCTAGGAGGTAGAAGAGAACTTCTTTCCTAATACTGTTGGGGACCCCAGCGACTCCCCAACAGATGGGTTATTCTTATATTGTTCCTGATGTTAGAATAAATTCTTTTGTTTTAAGTGTTGAGTAGAATGTTAGTTTTGAGCTTATCTTAATATAGGCTATATTTTCTTGAGGTATATGTTTGATATAATAAACTAAAAACTTTAATCCTAAAAAAGATCCAATATTTTGTTAATTTTTTTTTGTTTGCATCTACTGAGATGGTCAGGATTTTTATTTTGGTATTTCACATTGATTGTATATGTTAAACTATCCTTGCATTTCAAAAGACATATTACATCTGATGTGGTCTGTGATCCTTTTCTTTTTGGTGAATAAGATACTTTATTTAAATACTGTGGTTTGCAAAGTTGTTCATAAAACATTTTTTACAGCCTTTCAATTTTTGAATACGAGTCCCACCACAAAAGTGACCTTTCCACTGTTGTCCCCATTTACCAAACCACTCTCCAAGTATGCTCTCTTATCAGGCACACAATAATGCATTATATATATGTAATATGTAATATATATGTAATATATATATTGATGGTCACACCTGGTGATATATATATTGGATGGTCACACCTGGTGATGCTCAGGGGTTACTCCTGGCTTTGCACTCAGGAATTACTCTTGGTAGTGTTCAGGGGACCATATGGGATGCCAGGGATCTCATATGGGAACCCAGGCTGGCCTTGAGCAAGTCAAGCACTCCCCACTGTACTATTGCTCCAGCCCTATATTGCTTAGAAAATATGTGGAAATTGTTATATCTCACCATAGGGTTAAGTTCTGTCTAAAGATTTACTAAGCTGTTGTAAATTGAGCTTTAAGTGTTGCTGTTTTTATTTGTTGAGTTTAGTTGTCATCTGTGCTACTTTCCTATGTTATTTGGTGTCCTCCTATGTCAGTATTGATGAACCTGGAGGTGTCATGTAGCCATATATGCAGCCATATGGTCAAACACTTTAGGATCTATGGTCTGGGCCAATGAGCTGAAAAGATCCTGAAGTATTCAGCCTGGGTGCTGGGGGTATCTGAAATTTTCACAGTTTGGTGCCTCTGTAGAGAATATTAGTGAAGTGGTGGAGTTGCACCATTGGCGTTGGCTGCAGTGATGGGTTGTGGGTGTGGGGCTTCTGCAGGGCAGAGACTTGGTCTGCCCTTCTTCGAGGGCCCCAGAGTTCTCACCTAGGTGAACATGTGTGTCCATGAATTGTAGTATTTGGCTTGCATTTCCTAATAGATGTAGTTATGCATTGGTAGAATAGGGCCATATGGGTGAGTCAATGTTGGGCAGGTGTATGTGATTCTTTTTAGTACTCTGTTGAATTTGATTTGCTGATAATCTAGTTGAATTTTTTAAAATCTATGTGTACTAATGTTAGTGGTCTGAATTTTATTTTCTTACAGTATCTTTATCTTTGTTATTGTGCTAATGCTGGCTTTATAAAGTGAGTTTTAGAAGTGTTCTCTTTTCTTTTTTGGAGGGTAGGGGACAAAAGGGATGGTATTAATTATTTGAATGTTGTTAAAGTTCATCAGAAAAATTTTCCTTGCCTTAAGACTAACCTAGGTTCAGTCTTTTTTAATTAATTTTTTAATTTAAAACTTAAAAATTAAAAAAAATTAAAAAATTTAAATATAAAAAATTTTAATTTTGCTTCCCCAAAGTTTCACTGTCATGTTTTTTAGTTCACTGATCCTTTTTTGTTTTTGCTTGATCTGATCTGAATTTGAAATTTTCTGTTTAATTTTTTTCCTTATTGTTTAGCTGTGTGATTTTTTGTTATTTTTACTCTTTTTTTCTTTTTTGACTCACACTGGGCAATGCTCAGGGGTTACACCTGGCTTAACACTCAATAATTTCTCCTGGTGGTGCTTATGGGACCATATGGAATGCCAGGGATCAAATCCTGGTTGGTTATGTTCAAGGCAAATACCTTAACCACTGTACTATCGCTGTACTATCACTATGTCCATATGTCTTTGATAAAATTGTTACTTTAATGCCTTATTCTCTTGGCCCATTCTGCATCTTTAATTTGAACTGTCTATTCAGTTGTTTCTATATTAGAACCAAGTTTTGTTTCTGGAAATTTATCATCTTTTCTTTTTCCATGACTGTGTTGGTTTCTGAACATTAAAGGAGACATTCAACCCCCTTTTTTGCCCATTTTAACCGAGTATTTTCTCATTTGCCTCATGAATAAGTTACTCATTTAGTTTTTTCATATTTCTTAGAGGACTTCATAATTGTGTATACAGTACATTTGCGAGAGGAGGGATGATCATTAACCTCCTATGTTGCTCTTTTGGCCTGTTCCTCTCTGTTAATTTCCTTCCTGTGACACTGAGATACCAACTATTAATGTTTCATCATTAAGTATTGCTGCAGGCAATATTAATTTAACTTTATTTTTAAAGTAGCAGTTTCAAAATTTTGAAATATTTATTCCTTAACATTATTCTAAGCTACAAAATTTAGAAGTATTTTCAAAGGGTTCCCATATTTCAACTATATACAATCCAAAGCCTTTGATGATGTAAGTATATTATTGTAATTATTTATCATCTTCATACTAGAATCTGTGCTGTTATATTAAATTCATCTTTATGATGACCAGTACCATATTCAGCATTGGTAAAGGATGTACTCTGATTCTACATTATAGGAATTCATAAATGTTCCTATAAGGAACTCAGAGGATGTACTCTGATTTCTTGTACAATTGTACGTTATAGGAACTCTTAAATGTTTATTAAATAAATATATGTGAGTTTTATAGATGTGTTGGTTTGTATTTATTAAAATTTATTTGAAAACTTTGGACTTTTATAAAGGTGTTTGAACTTTTATTCTATAAAGTCTTCATAAAATATAATTTTAGACAAATTGAGAATATGTATGAAAAATTCTATGTATTTCACGATTTACTAAATTTTTTTTTAAGCTTCTTTACACAGATAAGAATTTTGTGATTTGTGCTCCAACTGGTTCTGGAAAAACTGTAGTATTTGAACTAGCTATAACAAGATTGTTAATGGAAGTGCCATTGCCATGGTCAAACATTAAAATTGTTTACAGTAAGTATTTATATATTGTATACAATTTATTTATTGTAAGGGTGATTATTTGTTTTAGTAAAACCCATAGATGCAGTGAATTTAATTGAAGTCATAGGATTATTATTTGTGTTTTATATTTTTAATCCATATTTGATTATCACATTAAATTCAAAACATATTTTCAGAGCTATCCATAAAAATAATATATGAATTGAGCACTTTTACATTTATATACTTTTTATTTTTTTTTTTTTTGCTTTTTGGGTCACACCCGGCGATGCTCAGGGGTTACTCCTGGCTCTGTACTCAGGAATTACTCCTGGCGGTGCTCGGGGGACCATATGGGACACCGGGGATCGAACCCGGGCGGCACAGGCCGGCCGTGTGCAAGGCAACGCCCTACCTGCTGGGCTATCGCTCCAGCCCCAACATTTATATACTTTTTAATAGGACAAGCTAGATAAAAATAAAGAAAGCATTTCATAACCCTAGAAATTTCCATAAGAATTCTACCTCCCATTTTAAGTCTGCATTTTGGTGGGTTTTCTTTTAAGGTAATTTATGCGTGAGGTTTAAAAAATATCTGTGACTCCTGACTGGGGAGATAACTTCAAAGACTGGCATGTATTCTGTAGGCTCTGTTAAATTCCCAGCAGTCCATGTTCTCCTGAGTACTACCAGGAAAGACCTTGAGTACTGAACTTAGAGGAGTCACCAAACATTGCCAGTTGTAACCAATCTAAGAAGACAAAACACTTGGGGGCTGAAGATATAGTGTGGTGGGTAGGCACTTTCCCTTGCACCTGGATGATCCAAGTTTGATCTCCAGTATTGTATGGTCCCATGTGCACTGCCAGAAGTAATTCCTTAATGCAGTGCCTAGAGTAACCCTTTAGCATCGCTGGTGTGGCCCCAGAACAAAAAGCGAAAGAAATAAAAAGAAATAAAAAAAATATCACAAAATGTCCTATATTATTTCTTTTTGCTTTTAATTACAATTCTGAGTACTCACTTCTTTTTCAGTTTATTTTCAGATTGCTCAGTAGTTACCTTTATATTGCTAAAAAAAGTGTACTTATTAACTTTTAGTATATATGCTGCTGAAGTACACACCAAATTGTTAACTTTAATCAATATAAGACAGCGCCTAAGTGTGTATTTCCCCCTAGTTTTATTAACCAGTGTTTATGAAAACATTTTTAATTGCTCTGATACTCAAAATAAATATATTGTCATAGTGGCACCAATAAAAGCCTTATGTAGTCAGCGTTTTGATGACTGGAAAGAAAAGTTTGGACCTTTCGGACTGATTTGTAAAGAACTCACTGGAGATACAGTAATGGATGACCTATTTGAGATTCAGCATGCCCACATTATTATGACAACTCCAGTAAGTGTTATTTGTACTTTATTATATCCTGGGCTTATTAAAAGTGTTTCCTTAATAAATAAAATAAAGACAACAAATTACATGAAAAATAGACAAAAGATATGAATAGTCAATTTGTTATTGTGGGTAATTTGTAATATACTTAGTGATAGTTTTCTTTTTCCCAAAAATTACATGTTTTAAAAAGGAAGAATTTGGTAGCTTTCAAAGGTCATTAAACTATAATTTTTGATATCTTGGGTGAAACCTAAAAATAAATGGTGTTTGAGTATTTTAATTCTTTTTAAGATAATCAATATTTTTCAAAATATTTTAAATTCAGGTTGGAAAGGTAGTATGGTATGCAGGATGCTTTCCTTGTACATGTTTGACCCCTGGTTCAGACCCTTATATTCCCCTGAGCCCTACCAGGAGTGATCCCTGTGCACAGAGGCAAGCACACATGCTCTGGGCAATGCTGGAGTGTGGCCCCAAAACAAACGAACAAAAAAGCTAAATTTTAAAATCTCTAAATATTTTTCAAAATGATTTTAGGACATCAATGAAAGTATGTCTCCATCATTTGTAATATGTATCCATTGCTTATAGCATGTTAAATTTTTATCAAAATATTAATAGTATTTATTACTATTATTGTCATACTAACCACTTGTATTTTTTCTCTAGGAAAAATGGGATAGCATGACTAGGAAATGGAGAGACAATTCTTTGGTTCAATTGGTTCGACTGTTTCTTATTGATGAGGTGATTACATTATTCACTTTTAGAAATAAACGTGAAGTCTATGGCCATAGCACCCTGAATGTACATATCGTCTGATCTCAAAAGCTAAGCAGGGTCAGACCTGAATAGTACTTGAATGGGAGAAATTAAAATGAAAATACTGGAAAATAAGGAGGCAATAATTTTTTAAATTTTAAAATAGATTTTGTTTTTGAAGTTATATTGCATAGTAACTATATGTTTCAGATCTACATTATTGAAATGAATGTGCTCACTACTTGAAATTCTGGTTCTTTTTTTTTATAATTACAAAGAAGTTCATGTTTGGGTTTCAGTCATACAGTGTTCCAGCACCCTTCCCTCCACCAGTGCCCATTTCCCACCACCTGTCCCCAATTCTCTCCCTCCTCCCCTACCCTGCTTTCATGGAAGATTCCTTATCTCTTTTCTCTCTTTCTCTCTCTCTCACTTTCTCTCTCTCTCTCTTTCTCCTCCTTCTCTTACACACTGTGGATTGTAATACATACATTTAGAGTTATCATGTGTATCTTTTTGCCTGTATTCAATGCTCAGTTCTAGACTAATATTATCACTTTCTTTTTTTTATTAATTTTTTTTTATTTATTTATTTTCCCTTCAAATTTTATTACACCACTTTTAGACATACAATTGCAGGATGCTCATGTCGAGTTTTGGTTCTACAGTGTTCCAACACTCATCCCTTCACCCGAACCCATCTCCCATCACCAATGCCCCCACATCCCTCCCCTCCCACACCTCAACTGCTTGGCGGGTTCCGTATGTCTTTTCTCTCCTCTCTATCTCTCCCTCCCGCCTACCTTTCCTGCACATCGTAGAATGCAGTACATTAAATAACATAACTGTTTCCACTAGTTTGATGGACTGCGTGGCGCAAGCGGCCGCAGACCCTAGGGGCCTCATGGTCAGTGTCCAGACAGTGAATATGGCGGCTAGTGTGGTGGGGTGAGTCTCATTGCTTCCAGGACCCCCCAGAGGTGATGGACCCACTCCCAAAACCCATCTGTCCACCTGGGGCCTCATGGTCAGCTGAGCCTGGAGAGAGCCGAGTTCCAGCTTCTCCAGCTGCGCCTAGACTGGTATTATTATCACTTTCGACAATTATTAGCACACTGTTCCTTTCTCTGTCTTACCTAACCTCTGACTCCCACACGTTTGTGGTAGATTCCACTTTTGATAAGACTACCTGATCCATGTTTTGCCTGACCTTGGATTTTATATATATATATAATGCAAATAAATGAATGCTGTCATTCTGTATATGTGTTTTTCCTTCTGGCTAATTTCAATCAACATGATCCTCTCCATGTCTATCCATTTATAGGCAAATTTCATAACTTCGTTTTTCCTAACAGCTGCATAGTATTCAATTGTGTAGATGTACCAAAGTTTCTTTTATCCAGTCATCAGTTCTTGGGAATACTGGTTCTTTCCAGATTCTGGCTATTGTGAATAGTGCTGCTATGAAAATAAAAGTGCAGATGGTGTTTCTGCTGTGTGTTTTTGACTTCCCAGGGTATATTCCCAGGAGTGGTATGGCTGGGTCAAACAGGAGCTCAATTTCTAGTCTTTGGGTGAATGTCCATATTATTTTCCAAAAAGGCTCTACTAGTCGCTATTCCCACCAAAAATGCATGTGAGTCCCTTTCTTCCTGCATAATTGGCTCATCCTTTGAAGCAGAAACATGCTATGTGTTTTATATGCTTAACTTTTTTCAATTCCTCACAGCAATCCAATAAGATGTTACTGACTCTATTGTACAGGCGGAGTAAGCAAACTCCATCAAGACTAAGCAGATTGGCCCATCTGCAATGCAAAGTTAAGCACTAGAGCTGAGATTAAAACCCAGGTCTACCAGAACCTTCCACTGGTGTTCAATGCACTTTTCTTCATGTCCTTTTCTTTTCAGTTTATCCTGTCTCCTCTTTATTTTTCTCTTGCTTTTTTTTTTTTTTGGGCGGTCACCATATACTCTTATAGCAATCCTTATAATGTATTTGTCCCACAGTATGAATTGTACTTTTCTTGACTTCTCATTGTGTTTTCTCATATTATTTCTTTCTACAGTATTTCGGTATGTAACCGTGTTTTATTTTTGTTCTTTTTTTTATTAAATATTTTATTATACCACTGTGAGATATACAATTACAACATTGTTCATGTTTAGAGGTTTCAGTCACATAGTGTTCCAGCACCCCGCCCTCTACCAGTGCCCATTTCCCACCAACAATGTCCCCAATTCCTCCCCTCCCCCCCCCATAGCCTGCCTAAATGGCAGGTTCTTTATCTCTTTTATCTCTCTCCCTCTCTCTCTTTTCCTTCTCTTACACATTGTGGGTTGTACTACATAAACTTAGAGGCCATTATGTGCATTCATTTTTTTGCCTGTATTTAATGCTTCGGTGACTACAAGGGTATGCCACCTGCATGGCAAGCCTGGCAAGCTGCCCTGTTTTATTTGATATGCCAAATACCAGTAACAATTATATTAGTTCATTCCCATGAGCCAATATAATGGTTTGAGGCTCTTTATGTTCCTGGAGCAAATAGATGCTCTTGGGCTCTACTAGCATGAGACAGGACATATGGATATATTACTGGTGCCCGCTCTAGCAAATAGATAATCAACAGGAGGATAGTGATAGTGGATAGTGATTTATTTAATGCTCAGTTCTAGGTTGGTATTACTGGTTCTTTTCTTTATCATATCAGTTGTTCCCATTGCCCTGACTTATTCTGGTAGTTACTAACTAGTCTTAATACACTCTGACCTTCTAATAATAACTAAATTTATCTTATAAGATTAAATACTGGGGAGAGATAGCACATTGGGTAGGGTGTTTGCCTTGCATGTGGCCGACCCGAGTTCAATCCCTGGCATCCCATATGGTCCCCTGAGTACTGTCAGGAGTAATTCCTGAGCAAAGGGCCAGGAGTAACACCTGAATGTTGCTTGGTGTGACCCAAAAAAGCACACTAAAAAGATTAAACACTAAATTGAAAATTAAGAATCCACAGCTGTCAGAGCTCCACCCAAGAGAAAAGCTGATCTCAAGCGCTGCTCTTCAGAGTCCCATCCTACAGCAAAGACTATTTCAAGCCTAGGTATGCCTGATCCAGAGACTCAGACTCACAGGGCAGAGCTGCTACTGGCTCCTCCCTGTGCTCAGCTGATTATGAGGCACCCGGGAGGGAAGGCGAGTTCTATCCCTGGCCCTCCATCCCAATAGAACCTCCCAAGAAGCCAGAGGAACCCCCACACCATGAGGGCCACTGTTTTCAACATCCAGACTCCATAGCTTATCAAAGCTCCACCCAAAACAAAAGCCCATGTCAAGCCCCTGCTCCTCAGAGTCACACTCTACAGCAAAGACTATTTCAAACCTATGTATGCCTGATCCAGAGACTCAGACACACAGAGCAGAGCTGCTACCGGCTCTCCCTATGCTCAGCTGATCATGAGGGCACCCAGGAGGGGAAGGCAAGTTCTAGCCCTGGCCCTCCATCCCAATAGAACCTTGCAAGAAGCCAGAGGAACCCCCCCACCATGAGGGCCGCCATTTTCAATATCCGGACTCCACAGCTCGTCAGAGCTCTACCCAAGAGAAAAGCTGGTACCTCCGCGTTGGGTTCATCTGTAAATATACGAGATGACAGCCTACTACTGAGAGTATCCCACCTTCACGGCAGAGCCTGGAAAGCTACCTGTGTCATATTTGATATGCCAGAAACCAGTAACAATTATAGACCTCATTCCCATGACCTAAAGGAATGGTCTGAGGTTCTTCCTGTTCCTGGAGTAAGCAGATGCCTTTGGGCTACACTAGCATGTGACAGGATGTGTGGAGATATTACTGGTATGCGCTTGAGAAAATTGATGAACAACGGGAAGACAAGTGCTACAAGTGATACCAAGTAGTATATTAGGTATATAATATTATATATGTCTTCACCAAGGAAGACCCACATCCAACTGATATTTTCATTAATACTTATTCAAAGAAGACTCATGTTCATGAAAAAGTTCTCACATCAGTGACTTCTAGGAAACTGCAAATAGAACATAACAGGAGTTCACATCACAGTATGAAAATGGCCTGTATGAAAATACTAGAAATAGTAAGAATTGGTGAGGAGATCGAGGAAAGGGGAAACTCTAGTACAGTGTTGGTGAGAATATAAATTGGTGTAGCCTTCGTGGAAAGGAATATAGATTCCATTAAAAAATGGAATTTCCATATGATCCAGCAATACCATTCAGACATTTATCCAAAGGATAAAGAAATACTAATTCAAAAGAATATAAACCCCTGTATTCCATAGCAGCATTATTGCCATAGTCAAAACAAGGGATAAACCTAAATTTCCATCAGTAGATTACTGGATAAGATATTGTGGTGTTTGTATTTGATGTAATACTATTATGTTATCAAAAGTAATTGTGCTCTTTGGAACAAAATGAATGGACCACCAGGTGATATGTTGAGTGAAATAAGTTAAAGAAAACTATTAAATGGTTTGATCACTCATATGTAATATGAATTACTAAAAATTGATAAGTAAACATGTAAGAAACAATAAAGTAAATTCATGATAGCCATGAATGAAAATGGAGATTATCATGCTGAGTAAAATTAGTCAGAAGTAAAAAGGACAGATATAAAATGACTGAATTCATTAATGGGATATAAATATTTACAAGTGTTCTACTAACTGTGGGAAATGGTAACTGTGGCCTGGCTAGAACTCAGCATTGAATGTACACAAAGGGATTTACATGATAAACCCTAAATGACTATAGGGCAAGCCACAATGTGTAAGAGAAGAAAGAGAGAGAGAGACAGAGAGACAGAGAGAGAGAGGAATTTGGGGACATTGGTGGTGGGAATAGGGCACTGGTGGAGGGCCACACGCAGGAACACTTTTATGTCTGAAATCCAGTCATGAACATCTTCGTAACTGTATATTGCATGGTGGTATAAATAAATAAATGGAGACAATATCTTCAATTGTATGTTTAGCATGAGGTTATTCTCCAAAACAGAACTAACGCTTAAACCTCAGAAGAAAAATTGGGGGCTTGGGCAATAGTCCAGCGGGCAGGGCATTTGCCTTGCATGCAGCTGACCTGAGTTTGATCTCTAGCATACCCCCTGAACACCACCAGGAGTAATTTCTGAGTGCAGAGCCAGGAGTAACCCCTGAGCATTGCGGGTATGACCCAAAAAAGCAAATAAATAAAATAAATAGCTTGATTAAAAACTGGACAGAAGATATGAATCAACTTTTCTTCAGAAAAGAGCATGGCCAAAGGCACAAGAAAAGTTAGTCACTATTTTCTATTAGATGAATGCAAATCAAAACCAGAAAACATGACCACATACCTGTGAAAATGGATATTAATCAAAAGAGAAGAAACAAGTGTTGGGGAGAGTATAAAGAGAAATGACCCTTAGTATACTGATGCTTGGCAGTCTGTCAATTAGTTTGGCCATTAATGGAAATCCAAATGCAGATTCTTCAAAAAAATTAAAATTACACAACACAGTTTCCGATTTTGGGGTATTAGCATAAAATACAAAAATAGGTATTTTAACTTTGTTTGGTGCTATTTAACTTCTTTGGTGATAGTCTTCAATTACTTTTGTAACATGTATGTTTCTCTATAAATGTAATGGTCACCACTCCATCATCAGTTCCAGTGCCACCCCACAACCAAAAGTATTCCTCTCCTCTTTGCTCAATCCTCCCTCTGCTTATCCTCTAGTAATGACCATAATTTTCATTAAATCTTGAATTCACTTGAATAGAGCTGCGATGAATATAGAAATGTAGATAGTGTTTCTTCTGTTGTTTTTTGGGTCTCCAGGGTATATTCCCAGGATTGATGTAACTGTGTGAAACGTGAGCTCAATATCAAGGTTTTGGAGGAATGTCCATATTGTTTTCCAAAAAGGCTGAACCAGTTGTCGCCGCACCAACAGTGGATGAGTGTCCCCTTTCTCCCCACATCCACGCAAGCACTGGTTGCTCTTGCTCTTTTGGATGTGTGCCAGTTTCTGTGGTGTAAGATGGTATCTCGTTGTTTTGACTAGCATCTCCCTGATGATTAGTGATGAAGAGTACTTTTTCATGTGCCTTTGGTGATTCAAATTTCTTCTTTTTGTAAGTTTCTGTTCATTTCTTCTCCCCCAGTTTTTGATAGGACTGTCTGTTTTCTTCTTGTGAAGTTCTACCAGTGACTGATATATCATGAATATTAACCACTTATCAGATGGGCGTTGGGTGAATATTTTTTTCCCACTCTGTGGGTTATCTCTGTATCTTGGTCACTGTTTTTTTTTTTTTTTTGCTTTTTGGGTCACACCCGGCGATGCTCAGGGGTTACTCCTGGTTCTGCACTCAGGAATTACTCCTGGCGGTGCTCGGGAGACCTTAGGGGATGCCAGGGATTGAACCCGGGTCAGCTGCGTGCAAGGCAAACACCCTACCTGCTGTGCTGTCGCTCGGTCCCAGTCACTGTTTCTTTTGAGGTGCAGAAGCTTTTCAGTTTTATATAATCCCATTTATTTATCTTTGCTTCCATTTGCTTTGTCAGTGGTGTTTTGTCTTTGAAGATGCCTTTAGTTTGATGTTGTAGAGTGTTTTTCCTATGTTTTCTTCCAGGTACCTTATAGATTCATGTCTGATGTTGAGATCTTTAATCCATTTTGATAGGACTTTTGTACATAGCTTTTGTGAAGGAGGTCTAAGTTCTTTTTTTACATGTAGCTGCTCAGTTTTCCCACCACCATTTGTTGAAGAGGTTTTCTTTTCTCCACTTAATATTTGTTGCTTCTTTATCGAAGACTAAGCAATCATATATTTGAGAGTGTATCAGGATATTAAGTTCTATTCCATAGGTCTACAGATCTGTCTCTATACCAATGCTATGATGTTTTTAATTACTACTGCTTTGTAATAGAGTTTGAAGTTGGGGAAAGTGATACTTCCCATCTTCTTTTTTCCAAGGATTGCTTTAGTTATTTGTGGGGGGTTTATTATTCCATACAAATTTCAGGAGTGTTTGGTCAATTTCTTTTGAAGAATGTCATGAGTATCCTTATGGGACCGCATTGACCAGTAAGTTTTTTCATTTTGATCTAAATTTTACTGCACAGAGGCTTTTCCAGTTTTTATGTTGTCCTCTGTTTAAATTTGCTTGTTTCCCTTGCTATTGTAGTTGTCCAGCAAATGCATCTCTACTGCTGATTTCAAGTAGCATATAACCTGTAAATTCTTTCCTGTTTTATAGTTTCAGGCCTTATGTTCAAATCTTTAATTAATTTTAAACTAATCCTTGTGTTTGAAGTTTGATAGTGGTCTGGTTTCATTGTTTCTCTGTACCAGTATAGTTATTTTAGCACCATTTTCTGAAGAGGCTTTTTCTTTCTCTGTTGTTAAACTTTTGGTTCCTTAAGGAATCATGTTTCAGCCAAATTATATGTTTCTATTATGTCTTTAAGTGGAAAATGCTTATTTCATTGATAGAAGAGTGTTAATATTATGCATTTTAATTACCTCGATTTTAATATATAGCTAATTATTGTTTCTTGATTTCTTTACTTAGGTACATATAGTAAAAGATGAAGATCGTGGTCCAACACTTGAAGTTGTAGTCAGCAGAATGAAAACTGTAAAGTTTTTATCTCATACCTTAGAAAATACCAGTCTTGTTATTCCAGTAAGATTTGTAGCTGTATCTGCAACAATTCCAAATGCTGAAGATGTAAGTTATTACTTACTTTAGTCAACTATTTCTATTATAACTAGTGAAATTTCTCATCATGTTAATCCTAAAAAGTGAAGATTTAAAATTTTCTGTGAATCATTTTATTTAATAGAAATTTTGTTGTAAAAATATGGTTAGATCTCAAAGCTATGGTCAGCATTAAGTTTTGCTGATTTGGATTAATAAATATTTATTTATTTTTATTTTTTACTTTTTTGGGGGTCACACCCAGAAATGTTCAGGGTTATTCCTGGCTTTGCACTCAGGAATTAATTCTGGTGCTTGGTGGACCATATGGGATGCTGGGGAATTGAACACAGGTTGGCGCATGCAAGGCAAATGCCTTACTTGCTGTGCTATTGCTCTGGCCCCCTATTTTTTTAATTTGTGTGTGTGTGTGTGTGTTTGTGTGTGTGTGTGATGTTCCTGTCTACTTTTGGGATCTGGACAATGTTAAGCTCATAAAATGTGCTTGGAAGCATCCTTCCTTCTTCAAATTTTTGGAAAGAGTTTGGGAAGGTTAAGTATTAGGTCCTCCTGGATACATTTGTTTGTTGAAGATTTGAAAATTTGGAAGTGTGACGGTTTCCATGGGAGAATGAATTGTGGAGAGAAAATGGAGCCCAGGCAAGTGAGTGATGAGTGTCCCACATGGTTTCAAGGTGGTAATTATGGAAAAGTGCTGGGAGGAAGCTGGGAGGAAATTTTAAATATTCCTAGAAATTTACCCTGAAAAAGCTTTCACTTTTTCTACAAAAGCCCCTGATAAAATATAGGACCAAAAGGTGACACTTAACACACTTTTACACTTAAAAGATGAAAAATCCGGGGCCGGAGGCGATACCCCAGCGGGTAGGGGCGTTTGCCTTGCACGCGGCTGGCCTGTGCCAGCCCGGGTTGAACCCCTGCCATCCCATATGGTCCCCGAGCACCGCCAGGAGTGATTCCTGAGTGCAGAGCCAGGAGTAACCCCTGAGTGTCACCGGTGTGACCCAAAAAGCAAAAAAAAAAAAAAGTGACAAATCATCTTCTGGCCTTTTTAAAAAAAATCATGTCAGTAAATATGCCATCCACACATCCACAGTAATGTTGCTACAAAGAGTATAAAGGAGCTTGTGGAAGGAGTTTAAAGCCATAACTTTTCTGGAAGGCTCTAAGTTTCACTGCTCTCTCACTAAAGTTTTGGTTTGCTTGCTTTTTGGGGGCACACTCAGCTGTGCTCAGAGATTACTCAGCAGTCTGTGCTCAGGGATATTTCCTGGATGTGTGCAAGGGTCCATATGTGGTGTGTATGGTCCAATCTGTGTCTGTGATGTGCTAAGCAAACAGCTTATCTATCTACTACACCTCTCTGGGCCCTTATCATTTTTGCATATGTTTCTTTCCCCTCCCACCTTGATTTTTTTCTTTGATTTTTAAAATTTCTTTATTTTATTTTTTATTTTCCAACACCCATCCCTTGTACATTTCCCACCCACTGTACATTTCCCACCACCAGTGTCCCTAGTTTTCCTCTCGTCCCAATCCCTGTCTGTCTTGGTGGCAGGTATCTTCTCTCTCTCTCTCTCTCTCTCTCTCTCTCTCTCTCTCTCTCTCTCTCTCTCTCTCTCTCTCTCTCTCTCTCTCTCTCTCTCTCTCTCTCTCTCTTTCTCTCTTTCTCTTTCTCTCTGAGTCTTGCTATTGGCTTATCAGTCTTGTTTCATTGGTCATTTGGATTGTTTCTGGGGATTCCAACTCATTAATTTATGCTCTAAATTTTATTATTCCTTCCTCCTGCCTGGTTTGGGCTCCTTTTGTTGGTAATTTCTAAGGTCTTAAGCTGTGAAGTTAAGTTATTTATGGGCTCTTCCTTCTTGATGATGAAAGCTTGCAGAGCTATAAACTTTCCTCTTAACACATTTCTCATCATTCGTTGTAATTTCTTTGACGTCTTTTAAAACTATGCCTAGAAGTGGCACTTTTGCTATATTCCTGCAAATTCCAGTAGCTCTGGTGTCCCTCACTCTCGTTTGTTTCCAGGAATCTTTTGATTTCCTCTCTCAACAACTAGTTCAGCAGTGAGTCATTCAAATTCTGGGTACTTAATTTCTGTTTCTGTGCATGATTAATTTCTCTTTACAGTGCCATATAGTATGAAAAGATAGTTGGTACTATTTCTATTCTCTTAATTTTATGGAGGTCTATCTTGTGGCCCAATTTTGTGTGCCAGGAGTCAAACTGGGGCCTCAAGCATTTGAGACGTGAGTTCTTCCCTGCCCCTTAAAATATAAATTCTTCTATAATCTTACCCCTACACATGACAAGCTTTGAAAATGAATTTATTTCCTTCTTGTGTAATTATACACTCTTTAATCTATCTTCTTGTTAATGTAATGATCCATTCCTTAGTAGGGCATGAAATCTGACCACTAAACCTAGATATTTGAAGGTAAGCATTCTTGTAATGGCTCTAGAAATTAATGAATCAATCTAGCATTAAGTCTAAAATGTGTTCTTGCTACTATCATTTCTCAAATGATTTTGTTGTTATTGTTCATTGTTTAAAACGTCCTTGCAAATTCTCTCCAGTCATCCCAACCATTACTCTGTTATTCTTCAGGTTGTATTTAAGAGGACATAAAATAGTAAGTGCCACTTCTAGGCATAGTTTTAAAAGACGTCAAAGTAATTACAACGAATGATGAGAAATGTGATTTTCTGCAAAAAATTATTTAAATTTACTCTGTACTTTTATTTATTTTTTTAATATATTTGGGTCCCACCCAGCAATGCTCAGGGGTTACTCCTGGCTCTGCACTCAGGAATCATTCCTGGTGGTGCTCGGGGGACCATAAGCGATGCTAAGGATTGAACCTGGGTGGGCTGTGTGCAAGGCAAACACCCTGCCTGCTTTTGTATTGCTCCAGCCCCACTCTGTACTCTTAAGAATGAAAACAAAAAGAAAACAATAGGGCAAAAAAGGTAGTACAGGGGTTAAGGCATTTTGCATTCGTCTTGCTCTGGCTGACCCTGACTCAATTCCTAAAAACCTAATTCTTAAAAACCTAATAATTACTTAAATTGCCAGGAGTGATCACTGAGCACAGAGCCAGGGATAAACTCCGAGTTCCACCATCTGGGTCCCCAAAACAATAAAATTAAAGGTGGTATAATTTATATCAGTATATCAATATAACAGTGAAGTATGTAATATTGGGGGAAAATTTTTTGGTTCCAGAGCCTCATATAGTAGAGCCATGTACTCTACCTCTGAGTCACATATGTGGCCCTCGATATTTTATTATTTTGCTTTAAGGTGCTCTATTCTTCAGTTGTTTTTTGGCATAAAACTTTAAAAGGTTCTAATTTTTCTGTTAAAGATTGCAGAATGGCTTTCTGATGGTGAAAGACCTGCTGTATGTTTGAAAATGGATGAGAGTCATAGACCAGTGAAACTCTCGGAAAGTGGTCCTTGGATTTCCCTGTGGTAGTAACCAAACTGAATTTAAGTTTGATTTAAGTCTCAACTATAAAATTGCCAGTGTTATACAAACATACTCTGATCAGAAACCTACACTTGTGGTATGGATTGTTGATTTCTTATTTTTAAGAATAATGTTCAGGTTTTACTGTGACAATACAAAAGTTACTTATTTCTTTTTCAGTTTTGTGCAACAAGGAAAGGTGTACAGCAAGCA
This sequence comes from Cryptotis parvus, assembly GCA_021461705.1. NCBI lineage: Eukaryota > Metazoa > Chordata > Mammalia > Eulipotyphla > Soricidae > Cryptotis > Cryptotis parvus. The sequence goes on from JAJIBD010001588.1 coordinate 78,206, forward strand.
GCTTCTGTTCTTGTGAAAGATGCTAAATTTATCATGTCTGTGGAACAGAGACAAAGGTATATATTTTTCATTTTATATTAGATGTAGGAAAAGTTCTAGGGATAATGTTATGAGATACAACTGGGGCCGGGCGATACACAGCAGGTAGGGCGTTGCCTTGCATACAGCCGACGGGTCAATCCCTGGTATCCCATATGGTCCCCCAAGCACCACCAGGAATAATTGCTGAGCACAGAACCAGGAGTAACCCCTAAACATTGCCGGGTGTGACCCAAAAAAAGCAAAAAAAAAAAAAATAGACAAAACTGGGTTTGTTGCTTTCCATTTTGGAAGTAAGGTCAGGGATCAAAAACGGATTGATATGCAAGGAAAATGTCCTATCACTTGTGCTAACTCTCTGACCCCTTTACCTTTTGGGATCTAGGATTGTTTATTATGGATATTATATAGGTAACATATATTCTACATCATATGCTCAATATAGCCTGTAATTTCCTCTTGTTTTCTCTTCATTACATTGCAGCATTTTTTCCTGACCTTTTAGAATATAGGCTCTTCTTACAAGTTGAGATGATATTACATTATTATTTCGATTTGCATTTCCATGATAATGATAACTTTTTTTCATGTGATTGTTGGCCGTCTGTATATCTTCCTATCTTCCTTAGTGAAGTTCCCCATTCTTTTTTTTTTTTTTTTTTTTTGCTTTTTGGGTCACACCTGGTGATGCTCAGGGGTTACTCCTGGCTCCATACTCAGGGACTACTCCTGGTGGTACTCAGGGGACCGTATGGTATGCTGGGGATCAAACCCAGGTCTGCTGCTTGCAAGGCAAACGCCTTACCTGCTGTGCTATTGCTCCAGCCCCTCCCCATTCTTTTCAGCAGTGCACATCCAACTGTTTTCAGGGCCCCAAGGCTTCTCTCATGTTGCTGGACTTTGGAGTGGAGGCCTAGCAGTTTATCACTTGTTCCTGATGTTTGGGGAACATGCCTCACAATTCTCTGTAACTTCCCATACTCTGTAGGTGCTGGGGAAAGTGTGTGATGCCTAGGATTGAATGCACCATGGCTTGTACTCTTTGATTCACATTCTGGGTCTTTACCCTCATCTCAGCCTTTTAGGGGTCTTGTTTTATTTTCATTTTTTCTTTTCACTGTGTTAGTATGTTTTTCAGTGACATTAAATTTTGTGCTTTTGTCTGTCACTACCCTTCCTTTCCCCAACCCTTCACCTTGTTTTGGAAACCTTAGTTCTGAGTTCAAGAGTTTTTATTTTTATTTACTGTTGTCTATTCCCTTGCTTTGTTTCTTTATATACCACATATTCATGACACTCTGACATTTGTCTTTTGTCTCTGTCTTTATTTTGCTTAACATGGCATCCTCTAGTTCTGTCCAAGTTGTAGCAGGTATAAATTCTCTCTCTCTCTCTCTCTCTCTCTCTCTCTCTCTCTCTCTCTCATATAGATGAGTAGTATTCCACTTGTGTATATATAGCACTGTTTATTTACTCATTGGTCATTGAGATTTGGGCATTTGGATTATTGTTATTAATGCTTCAATGAACATAGGTGGACTATTGTTAATGTTGCTACAATGAACATAAGTGTTCATGTATGAATTAATGTTTTTGTGTTCTTGGATTAAATACTAGGCAGTGACATAGATACATTAGGTAGATAGTAGCTCTATTTTACATCATTTGAGAAGTCTCCACAGTATTTTCTGTAGAGTCAGAACCAGTTGACAGTCCTCCTAAATAAGGAATGGTGTTCCTTTTTCATCACATTCCTGTCAATGATTGTTTCAGACTTTTTGAAATAATGCCATTCTCACTGGTGTGAATTGTTTTGATATGTGTTTCCCTGACAATCAGAGATAAGCACTTTTTCCTATCTGTTGTCAATCTATATCTTCTCTCAGTAGTATCTGTTCAGCTTTTCTTCCCATTGTTTGATAGAGTTCTTTGTATTAGTTATTTTTGAATTTTGTGAATATTTTATGTGTTTTGATTATTAGCCTTTTGTCAGTTGCATGGTATACAAATATTTTCTCACAATCAGTCAGTTCTTTTATTGAAGCTGCTGTTTCTTTCCAGTGCAGAACTCTTTAGACTTGATGGAGTACAACTTATTTATTTTTGCTTTTATTTTCAGTGAAACCAAGTCATTGAAGGCCTGCTAAAGTCAGTATGATAGAGCTCTATATGTGTTTTCCTTGTGTTTTGTGGATTCAGGTCTAATGTAGAGGTCTTTAATCTATTTTGAGTTAACTTTAGAGTATGATATGGGATATGGCTCCAATTTATTTATTTTTTTTTTTGCGTATGTCCAACCAGTATTGCCTGCATCATTTGTTGAAGAGATATTCATTCTCTGACTTACTGAGCTCATTGCCCCTTTCACTGTATAGACCTCTGAGGGTTTACTTGAGGTTGCTCAATTCTCTTGGCCTGAAAGAGTGCGTTTATTCCAGTGCCAATTTTTATTAGATGGCTTTAGTATAGTTTAAAGTCAGAGACTCCATTGTCTTCATCTTCCTCTTTATCAAAATTACTTTGTTATTAGAGAATTTAGTGATTCCAAGTCCTTAAAGAGTGTCAGGGAAATTTTGGCAGGTATTAAATTAGGTTTGTATAGTCTTTTGGGAAGGATTGTAATTTCACAGTGGCATTCCATTTTTTTTTTTTACTTTTTAAAATGGTGATTTATAGTTTTCATGTATAAGATCTCATCTTACCTTTTAAAGTATGATTCTTACATGTTTGTTGTTTTTGACACAATTGTAAATGTAATTTTTTTAAAAAACTTTGCTTCATGTAGAAATGTAACACTATTTTTGTTATGATATGTAAATATTTTCTACCATTTAGTAATATATCTTTTTGTTTTAATGATGTTTCTTTTGTTTTAGAGACTTTAGTTTGATGCAATTGAGTATTTTGTTTTTATTTTCCTTGCCTTTGGAATGAGCTTTTCCAAGACATTACCAAACCCAGTGTTCTAAGGGTGTTTTGCCTGTTTTCTTTGATGTATTTTGTGACTTTGTCACAAACATCAGAGCTTTTAATTAATTTTGAGATAACTGTGCATGATGTGAAACAAGGATCTAGTCTCATTCTTTTTGCATATTGTTCTCTAGTTTTCACACCAGTATTTGTTGTACACTCTATTCTTTATTTTATGCCTTTGGCTTCTTTGTTGTAAATTAATCATCCAAATATGTAACAGTTTCCTTTATAGACTGTCATTTTTATTCCATTAGTCTTTGTCCTGTTTTTATTTTAATAACATGTTATTTTCATTACTAGTGTTGTACAGTGTAGTTTGAAGTCAGGGGGTATAATTCCTTCATGTATTTTTTCTTTTCTGCCAATTACAATTCATTTGCTGCTACTGAAATTTAAAATTAGGCACTTATCAGTATGAAAGTTAGATATTTTTAATTTCTTCAAGTATTACTACTTTGAAGATAAGTTTGATTTAATAATATTAAAAATAATAAACTTGAGTTTTGTGTTAATTGGAATAACTCAATTTGATTTTATTTTAAAATAGGTTGCAGAAGTGTGCATATTCCATAAAAGATACGAAATTAAGAGGTAAGTTTAGAGACACTGTTTTTCTTTGGATAGGGCCACACCTGATAGTTCTCCATGGCTATTCCTGGCTATTCCCAGGAAGCCATGTAGTGCTAGAGATTGCACTTGGACCTCTCACACATGCAAAGTATGTGAAAAGAACCTGCCATTTGGGCAGGCTATGGGAGGGGAGGGTGAGGGGACATTGGTGGTGGGAAATGGGCACTGGTGGAGAGTGGGGTGCCGGAACACTATGTGACCGAAACCTCCAAACATGAACAACGTTGTAATTGTATATCCTCACAGTGGTATAATAAAATGTTTAATAAAAAATAAATTAATTTAAAAAAAACCTGTTGAGCTCTCTCAAGTTCTAGAAAGTAATTTTTTGAATATTATTTTTAAACTATAACTAAAAGGATTATATTTCTAATAAAATATTAATATTATATAACTTATTTTGTTATAGATATTATAATACATGGTGTTGCTTATCATCATGCTGGTATGGAACTGTCAGATAGAAAAGTTGTAGAAGGAACTTTTACGTTTGGAGATCTACCAGTTCTTTGTAAGTAAAAACATTTGTGTAGATTAATATAGTCAAGAAAAATTTTAAGAGGAAAAAATAAATTACTTATTTCTGCTTTCCTTCCCTTTATTAATGTTATGTATTAAATTTCACTTTTTAGTTTCTTTTGTTTTTCTTTTTTTTTTGGAGGGTCACACCTGGCTATGCTCAGGGGTTACTCCTGGCTCTGCACTCAGGATTTACTCCTGGCGATGCTCAGAGGACCATATTGGATACTGGGGGATTGAACCCAGGTTGGCCACGATGCAAGGGAAGGCCCTACCTGCTGTGCTATCACTCCGGCCCCTCACTTTAGTTTCAAAGCACATACATACTTACTACAGCATATCTTTCGTAGTTTTACTTCTCTGTCATGTTTCCAAAGTTAATACTGTATGAAAAGTGAAATTTGATTGTTTATTTTGGTTTTAAGATGTTTTAATGCAATGCTCTATTCAGTCCATTAAAAGTCACTATTAGTTTTTATTACATTTATATGACTAGAACTTTCATAGGAAAATGTTGAAAATTCATTTATATGACTTGAAAGCAATATAATAATTAATTTGCTGCAGTTACTACCAGTACTTTAGCTATGGGAGTAAATTTACCTGCTCATCTAGTAATTATAAAATCTACAATGCATTATGCTGGAGGATTGTTTGAAGAGTACAGTGAAACAGATATTCTGCAAATGATTGGTAGAGCTGGTCGACCTCAGGTAAGTGACAGCATTTGACTTTTTTGTACTGATTTTAAGATTTAAAATTTTAAATTTAAATCAGATTTAAATTTTAATCCATTTTAATGGAGGAATTTGTTAATGAGTGATGGAGTTTGTGATATGTATACAGTTAAATTTTTTCTAGTTTTAAGAATTTTTAATTTACTTTTAAAATTTGAATAGGAATGCTGTTGGTATTTTGTAAAGTATGTGTTTTTGGTGAATAGGACTGTCGTGCACATAAAGCATATGTACTATTTCTGAATCCTAGGACAAAATGCCAGTAGTGGTCCCCAGATATTATGACAATTAATTATTATTTGCATATCTACTTGAATATGATCTAATTAGAATAATAGCAAATATGCTAAAAAACATGCTATACCAGTCAATTAGTTGAATAAAGAAATAATTTATATAGGTAGTAAGGGAAGTATTTAGAAATAAAACATTTTAAAAGACCTCAAATATTCTTATCTAAGTGTAAATTTGTTTTTTGGATCACACCAGTCTGCTTAGGGACTACTTTCACCATATTTCTCTGGGTTCTTATGCTGCTGGGAAGTGAACCCAGGCCTCTAACATGCCAGTTTCTGTTCCTTTGAGCCATCTCCCCAGACCCTTGTAAATGTATAATTTTCCTAGGATAAATTAGATTATAACCACTGAGCCTTACAATATTTATCAAGGTCAATTTTGATTTTACCATTGCCAGAATTATTTACCACACATTTACATCTTTATCCTTGGAAAGTTTTAAAATTAGATTTCCCATTTACATTTCATTTCAGACGCATTATTTTTGACCTGGTGTTTTTGGCCTGGTATTA